>NLAW01001634.1:0-104888 GCA_002370915.1 Metschnikowia lochheadii | reverse complement strand
CGCACCGTCCAATTCCACTTTGGTCTTGTAAGGTGCAACTTACATATCCCTGTATATCAATACATATACTAAAACATAGGTTGAAAGTAGTCAGTGTATAGAGTATGAATTATAGAGTATATCAAAGGGTTTAGAGTATAGTGAATAGTGAATAGTGAATAATATAGAGTAAGTGTACAGTGTGTACAGTGAAGAGTACCAAGAAGTTTATAGAGAATGGATTATAAAGTACAGTGAAGAGTATAGAGTATAGTGAAGAGTATAGAGTATAGTGAAGAGTATAGAGTATAGTGAAGAGTATAGAGTATAGTGAAGAGTATAGAGTATAGTGAAGAGTATAGTATAGAGTACAGTGAAGAGTGTAAAGTTTAGTGAAGAGTAAGTGCACAGTGAAAAGTAAGTGTACAGTGAAAGCTCAATCAAGAGTGCTATGAAGATTATTGAGTATGGATTATAGAGTATAGTGAATAGAAGAGTATAGTGAATAGAAGAGTATAGTGAATAGAAGAGTATAGTGAATAGAAGAGTATAGTAAAGAGTATAGTAAAGAGTATAGTGAAGATTATAGTGAAGATTATAGTGAAGTGACCAGTATGACCACGTAATGACTGAGTCTGATTCAGACCAGTCTATAGTCACAAGTAGGTATAGTTGATATCTAGTAGTCTAGGTAAGCTGGAAGAAGTAACACTAGTAGTCTCAGTGCTAGTGGCTTCAGATACCTGGGGCAGTTGGTATTCTAATATCTAGTGTCTTGACTGATATGTAGACGTCCAACCTATTAGGATTCTAATGTAGGACCTTATGTGATATGTAGTCCAATCCAGGATGTAACTTGACTCATAAGCAATGGCAGTTTTCGTCTCCAACACCAATGAGGCAATAGTCGAAACTAGTCAATACTATTCAATATCTAGTAGTCAATGTCTAGTAGTCAATGTCTAGTAGTCAATGTCTAGTAGTCAATGCACTAGCAATGGTACTGGTGGTAAATGACTAGCAGTGGGACTAGCAATGGGATAATCAATGGGACTGGTAGTCAATGGTATCAGCAAAGTACTATAGTCAATGGTACTAATAGTAAATGGTACTAGCAGTAGCAATTGACGAGTTGGTTTAGCTGTATGGACTTTTCCACTCATTTGCTCAGGACAATGTCGGAGTATTTGACTCAGAAGTAGCTGTTCCTGGGTAGCTGTTTCTGGCTAGCTATTTCTGGGTCGCTGTTTCTGGCTATGAAGAAGAGTATAAAGCATATTGAATAGTGAGAGTATAGAGTATAGTAAACAGTAGTTATGTTCTTTCAATACCTTTATTTCTAAACTCTTATATTCGTTGACGGTTCTTTAAGGAGAGGAACCGGAGTGGCTTATCTAACTTTGAGAGAAACGTGGAACCGAAAAACTCTCCTCTAGAACAATGGTAAGGATTGTTCTAGAATATTCGAAAGGGGCCATCATAGTACTCCGTACAATCTAGGCCTGGCCATTGCAACAATATTCGGACTGAGAGGCTTCGTAATACCTTAATAGACAGGGCCCTGCCTATGGTGGGTCTAACATTTGTGGTATAGTGGGTTCATTGATATGTTCCTTAGCCTAATGAACAATTAGTTTAGTTTTGTAGACCCACCCTTAAACTCTTCACTTAGGTTAGTTTTCACACCCATACTCAGACTCAACAGTGAGATTAGATTGGTTGCTAAGAAAAATTGCTGCGAAAATATATGGGGGGGGGTACGCGGCTTTAAGTACCCCAGAGGGGATGCGCATGTTTCACCTTGGTTTCAGGAAATCCCTCAAGGGATACCCGACGCCGCCACTGGAATATGAAACATATAAGACCAGTCAGTTCCCCTACTATAAGGATTCATAAGATTGTTTCTCTATGGTATGTTACGGTATTGAAATATATACGTTTGATACACAGGTTTGTTTAGAAGAACTCCAGAATCGTGCTCAAGCCCGTTAATACATAATCTACATTGCAGTATTACAGGATTAGGGGATGGCATGATTAGGGGATTGGAGACACGAGAAAGAATATGGAAAGGGTCAAATGAGGAAAGGAATTTAAAGGAACAGAGTCCTTTTAAATCAACGTTTGGTACCTCAAACAACGTCACATGCTTCCATCCAATCAAAGACACTAAACGGGGAAACGAGACAGGGACTTAAAGGCTTCTATATTTAGCCTATGGCTGGAAAAAACTAGGTGTACAACAAATTATAAATATAAATTCTGACCCACTTTAAGTTTACACCAACACATACACATGAGAAAACGAGCTTGATCCGCCAAAATTAATATTCGTTGATGGTTCATCAAAGAAGAATCTGAGAGTTGCTTTTAGGATTTTGAAGAGAGAAACGTGGAGCCGAAAACCTCTCCTCTAGAACAATGGTAAGGATTGTTCTGGAATATTCGAAAGGGGCCATCATAGTACTCTGTACCATCTTGGCCTAGCCATTGCAACAATATTCGGACTGAGAGGCTTCATAATACCTTCATAGACAGGGCCCTGCCTATGGTGGATCTAACAGTAGTAGGTAGTAGGACATAAAAGTAGATAGTATTAGATAATAGTAGATAGTAGTACATAGCTAAGTATAGTGGTAGATTTTAGACAGTAGTAGATAGAGGGATATGGTGGTACATGTGAACGTAGTAGTACATAGCACATAGTAGTACATAGTACATAGTATACATAGTATAAATAGTAGTACATAGTATAAATAGTATAAATAGTAGTGAATAGTAGTGAATAGTAGTGAATAGCAGTGAATAGTAGTATATGGAAGAATGTAGTGGTAGATGTTAGACAGTAGTAGTACATAGTAGTACATAGTATACATAATGGTACACAGCAGCAGATAGTAGTAGTTAATGATATTAACATTGTGATAGAATAGAGCAGTTATTTATCTATCCACAAGTTTATCAGAAATCACTCGTTTCTTTAGATATGAAAAAGATTTGAAAACAAAAAGATTTCCATATTCTGATTGAAACCAGGATGACGTCAAGTTTCAGTGTAAAGAGACTGTCCAGAATTCAGAATAGTCAAAAATTGGTATGACTATATCCTGGAAAGGTATCATTTACATTTACTAACAACTTAATAAATCCATAGACTTTTCTCTGTGCCATGAGACTCATTAAAGTACTTAAAATTAGTATGCAGAGTAATACAGAGTAAGTGGCGTCTATTAGTGAGTAGTGGTGTGATGGAACAGTTGAAATCGAGTAGTACAAGAGATTAGAATGAGCACTACTGTACCAGAATTCCAACCCACTGTTAACACTCTTATAAAGAAAAAAGGTAAGGTTTTACTACCACTACCACTACCACTTACTGTTAGAGCCACTACTAGCACTATTTGTTAGTACTACTGACTACTGACTACTGACTACTGACTACTGACTACTGACTACTGACTACTGACTACTGACTAAAAGCAGTTTAAGGCTAGGACCAAGACTAGGACTAATACTAGAACTAGAACTAGAACTGAACTCCAATCTCTTGAATCCAGTTGTACTTCATAAGGATCACTGGATTAATGATTGTTCAATGGATCCTGTAAATGGAGCACCCTTTCCATAACCAGTATCTCGGTAATTCCAGATCCTGTTCCTATTCCAGATAAAAGAGGAAAACAGACTACACGTAGACATCCCACGTAACATAAAATCATAGTAGACCAGTACTGACTAATAGCAAAAGGACTTGACCCCCAGTAACGAATACTACCACAACGTAAACACCTAATAACTAATAGTAGGAGGACTTGGGGGACTAGCAGAAGTAGGCATAGAAGTATGAGGATCCTTTACAACAAGATAATTGATCTCAGCATCCAAATGAATAGCCACTGGCCCATCCCATTCCGGTTTCTGGTCCTCTCTTCTACAAATTCCAGAAGCATCCCTATTACATATACCCACACGGTGAGGTTCTTCAAGACCTTTTGCTTCATCAGGGCTTAACAAGTAGATCCCCACAGACAAACAATTCTTGGGCCTGGAAACCATCTCCTTATGAGTAACCTGTTCTAGGAGCATTCCATATGCACAGTTACACATATTGATTTCCAGATCCAAAACCCGAGAATCTTTATCAAGTTGTAGCTTTAATGGAGTCACTTCATGTTCACTCCCAAGTACCAAGAATCCATAGTATATACCCAAGACTCTGGGGCTCAATATTTTTTTCTTCCACAGCAAATCCATTTTTAAAGTTTGAACATTGGAGCCCTTCCGTAGTTATGGTGCCCAAGTGCAAGCATATCGAGACCAGGAGTGTTGATTTCGTTGAGACGGTGTAATTTGCCATTTACTTTGGTGTAGAAAGTGCGTATGCCTGCCTGGGAGGCTGCTAATAGAGTGGCTGCGAAAAGAAACACCACCAAAAACCTCATAAAGGAAACAGATAAAAAAATCACAAAATGGGTTTATTTAAAATAATGAAATCAATAGAAATTGAGTGATATGAAGGTTTGTTTCAGGATTGTATCAGATTTGTTTCAGGATTGTATCAGATTTGTTTCAGGATTGTATCAGATTTGGTTCAGGATTGTATCAGATTTGTTTCAGGATTGTATCAGATTTGTTTCAGGTTTGTTTCAAAAGTATTTCACATTTGTTTCAAAAGTGTTTCAGGATATGGTGGTTTGGGCTGTGACGGTTGTGCCGGTTGTGCCGGTTGTGACGGTTGTTATGGTTGTTATGGTTGTTATGGTTATTATGGACTGGGGTGTTGGAGTGCGCCCTTCTATATATGCGCACTATACATTGCCCTCACCAAGAGTGACCCAAATGATTCATTGAAATGAACCAAACCACAATTCCATTATACTTAATAAGGGTTCCTGTATAATTTGAATTGGTCCCAAGAAAATAAGAAAAAGAAAAAACAAACAAAAGAAACCAATGAACGAACGAGAAAAAAAAAAAGGTTGCAATCCATTGTATTTCTCCCAACCAATGTAACTCACTACCCTATTTCTGGGTTTATCTCCTAGTCTGTCAGTAGAGTGTTTTCCAAAAGCATTCAAACAGGCGCCACAAAAACCTTCGAGCCAATAATTCAAATAGTATCGTGCCCCTTTGCACAGCACAGTCTTTCAAACCAAATGGCGTAATGTTTCAAACATCAAATTCCATTAGAAACCAATATTCTGAAATCTTAGACCTGAAGAATCACTTCACATGCACTACTACATTTTGGGAATCTTGCAGTATCAATTGAATTAAGGGGTCAAATTTGGGACGGAACATGAACTGGGGTTTCCTTGTTCTCCTTGTTCTCCTTGTTCTCCTTGTTTTCCTTGTGTTGGAAAATGGCACCGAATCAGGGCACGTTGCAACCAGTTTCCCCAACCTTGGGTGTCCTGACAACCAAGGGTCAGTGAAGGCCGACTCCCATATATATAATGTGGCCTTCGCCACATCTTTCATTAGTTAACTAATCAAATATCTCTACCTAGGGAGACATCTTGCTATGTCTCCCAGATCCAGACCCACCAGATCTCCTTGTACTAACATTGAGGCTACGGCCATGTCTGAAGCAAACACTTCAACTCAAGTGTTCACTTATCTTGATGAAACAATGAGATCCGTATCTTCTAGTCAAAAGAGATCTCTGGACCTTAAACCATGGTTACTCTATGGGCCACCTGATTCCCCAGCATTCCTAGCTGAGCTGGAGTTAAAGAATCTACACCTTGTTATCCTGTATACACCCCCTGGTTAAGCATGTACGAAACATTATGAATTCTTGGTTTGTTTAATTCGGTTAGTGTAATTTGAATCGTTTCGCCCCCCTGGGTTAAAAGGGTTTGGAAAGTGTAGTCTCAGTCTCCCCATTCTCTCTAATCTAAATAGTATATCCCCAGTCTGTCCCCAGTCTGTCCCAAGTCTGTCCCCAGTATGTCCCCAGTATGTCCCTAGTCAGTCCCTAATCTTAGCAGTCTTTCCATTTTTTATAGGGTCCCGTACTCCACCTATATACACAACCAACCAATACCAGTTCAATTTTGTAGATAGAAAAAATGGAGAGGTGTTCAGATTCAACTCACTGTTAGGGGAGATAAGGTCAGGCCTATGGGGTGCACGGTTATTCTGCACTGATTAGATGGAGTGCGACAATACTGACAATAGATAAGACAATACAATACACAATACATTACACAATACAATACACAATACAATACACAATACAATACACAATACACAATACACAATACACAATACACAATACACAATACACAATACACAATACACAATACACAAGAGAGTTATAGGAGACAATAGGGATTTTTCCTATCTCCAAAAAATCAATGCTCAAAGCATCAATACTCAAAAGATCAATGCTCAAAGCATCAATGCTCAAAAGATCAATGCTCAAAAAATCAATGCTCAAAAATCAATGCTCAAAAAATCAATGCGCCAAAAAAGATCAATGTTCCAAAAAAGATCAATGCGCCAAAATATCAATGGAACTTGGTCACCCAAAGATTCGGGTCACCGTTTTTGTTAAGTATACATTTTTACTCCGGGAATAAAGGAAGTGGTTATCTTCTCAAAGTGGGCTTCTCAGAAGGTCTTCTCACAATGGTCTTCTTGAATTGGTCTTCTCAGAAGGTCTTCTCAAAGTGGTCTTCTCAAAAGGGTCTTCTTACAACAGCAATCTAAAAGTGGCACACAGGACACTTATAGTGCTTCCAAAAGTGTCCAGATTCAATTTTCTTTCTGCTCTTGAATGTGTCAAAGAATTCTACTGTAAGTATCATATTCTGCAAATGATCTGGGGCTTGATCAATGATCTTCTGTGACTGCTCCAGTCTTTAGAGTAGTTACAGAGGATCTGGGTTTTCACAATACTGACCTATTTGATAATGCATCTGTATCTACCGGACATTAACAAATAGACTTGGATACAGGAAGCCAGCGTATCTGCCTACCTTCATCTGTAGTTCCTACAGTCTAAAGTCTTCTATAGTCTTCTACTCCAATGTCCCCGTATACTTTTGTATGTACTAGGAGACTCAAAATGGGTTGTGGGTTGGAACTGGAACGGTCTCGTTATTTTGTGGTGGTCCGAAGCTTGGTTCGGATGTTTTGGGTGGCTCTGCACATCAATTTGTACCAATTTATCCACAAGTCCAGGCTCAAAAGGCAGAACGACTCCAACTTAAGCAAATTCTTTAAGCAAATGCTCCAAGATTGTTTTGAGCAAAATCCGTCGGGCATGTTCCAAACCCATCCTCACCTAAAGCATCAAAGTAGAGGCCCATTACAATGGAAAGCATAGTAAAGTAGACCTTTCTTTAGGACTTTTCTTGACACGACGATTCAAGGATGTGGCTGCAATTTTTGGTAGGGGGAGCATGGGGGTCGCACCCGCATTATATACCCAGCAATATGCTTGATTGTTTCAGATGTGATACATCCCAAATCTTGCATTTGTGTCTTTCAACTTGGATTTCAGTATATAAAATATACAGGGATACGTAAGTTGTGCCTTACTAGACCAAAGTTTCTAGCTCTGGGCCACTGCCCCTTCTTATGCTCTTCTGGTCGTCAAACTTCGGTACGGTCCTATTGTTCTGGTTCCACACAGCCCTATTGTTCCATAATAGTTTGTAGTTCCCATTCATTTCGGACACGTCCGTGTCTCATTTGTCTGCATATAACAACTCCACGAAGTACCTTGCATCCGTACACGCTAGGTACTCGCTGACAGTGTCTGCATTTGCCACCGAGCATGCAGCTTCGAATATATAAGTAGGGAGAAAACGCAATGACTAGAGTGACCAAGACATCTAAAAAACACAATGGGCTTTATAAATTCATATTTGGTTCTGTTATTGTCCTGCCCCTGTCAAGAAGTTACCTTTGTATGAGTGTCAAGAATCTTCTATCTATCAACTTCAGTCAAAAGACCAACTTAAAAGCCCTTTGAAGTTAGTCAAGAAATTAGAAACACTTTGATACATTCAAGCTGTATTCTTCAAATCATTCAAGTACTTGGTAAGACTGAAATTGATAAGTATGAACTTGGTACTCACTGAGTATTAGGTACTGCTGCTTGCCAAAGGATTCCACTCCAATGGAATAGAAGTATGCTGAAATGCAACACTACTACACTCCCGAAAAGCGACACTACTCCACTACACTAATACACCACTACACCACTACAGTGTTTTTCAAAACCATTCAAACCAGGGGGCCGAATGTTTGGAACCAGAACTCCCAGAATTAAACAAATCAATAACTCGAAAAGTTTCGTACCCCTTCACACTGTCTTTCAAACCAAATGGCATAATGGTACACATCAACCTTCGCTTCTGAAACCTTAAATCTGGACGATTGCCACATATGTACTACATTTGGGAGTGTTTTAGTACCAATCAAGGGTCAAACCGGAACGGAACAGCAACTAGTCACCTTGTTTGGGGTTATGAGTATTGATTTGTTTAATTTTGCTAGTGTGATTTGAATTGTTTTGCCGTGCTGGTTTGAACCATTTTGTCTTTTCGGTTCGAAACATTTTGTGGTGTTGGTTTGAACAGTTTGAAAAACACTATACACTACTACACTACTACACTACTACACTACTACACTACTACACTACTATGAAAAACTATGAAAAACTGTGGACACCATGGATAACATATTGGGAAAGGCCTATCTTAACATACTTTGTGCATTACTAGACATGGGATACTAAGTATGAAGCTAAGTACCAAATGTACACTGACTATCCAACTATGGCTATCCAATGACTATCCAATTATAGCTACATTTACTACGACTAGCCAGCTATGGAATACACTGACTCTAGCTACACCGACTATGACCATACTAACTGCTATACTGACTATGACCATACTAACTGCTACACCGACTTTGACCAAACTAACCCAATGGCCGGTAGATTGGCTTCCACATCTGTGACTGCACCCACTTCAAACATTGTCTAAAGTCACGTGGCACCTCCACAAAGCCTCCATCTGGTCTCTCTTCGCTCTCTACCCGGACATTTCCTTCCTTCAATCTCTGCAAGATGAAGGCTGTGGCCACGTATACCGAAACCTCTTCAATCTGCTCTAATCCGGGGAGCAATCCGTTTTGGGAGTCGTCCATTTTGGGCGATATCGATGCCAATTGGTCTACGGCCGCCAGGTTCATGGTGTCGGTGATGGTGGTGCACCGGGAGAGGACTGCACCCAAACCAATTCCCAGAGAATGTGAAACAGTTGTTGTTTTCGGAGATTAAGTATCCGTCAACGGGCTGGAATGGCTTCCCGGTGGCGATCAATGCGTTGTTCTGAGTCCACTTCATGATGTCCACAGGGAATGCTTCATGCAATCTGGTGGGGGTTGGAAAGGGGAAAAACGATGGGTTGAGAGTTGTGCTTGTACATCTCCTTGGTACATCTCCTTGGCACATCTCATTGATGTCAGACTTGGTGAAGGCACCAGGTTGAGTAGAATAGCCAACCAAAACCGTGGGCTTCACGTGACGCCTTCTGGAAAGTCAGTAAATGACTTGAGCACCACTCCACGGTGGTCCATAATGGTGATTTTGTTGCATGTCTCCTCTGACGTGAAGCCATGGGAAAACTATCCAATGACAACTCATTGACACGGGCAACTACCGGTGCAGGAAGTGTTCCCAGGGTGGAAGGGAATCATGTTCGATCTCTATGGCTCATTAAAGTGCTAGCAGTAGAGCTAGGAAATGGGTGGGGTTATGAGCGAGTTTCACAGGGAACCTTTTATTCTTTTGGAGTGAGTTCAAAACCTCATTTCTAGTTTGATTGTGTCCATCCAGATTCTAGAAATTACTAGTATACCATGTTACTACTCCTACTAGTATACCAGGTTACTATTACTGTTACTACTACTAGTACTACTAGTACTACTACTCTAGTACAGCTTGGAATAATACTGAACTACTGGGATATCTACAAGTTGTTGCAACCCGGAATATTGATGTTGGCATCAATGGTGACGAATCGTCCAGGTTCACCAAGGATGAGCAGAAGAATGAGGTGGAGGATTTCGTCGCAGGTAAGAACACCAGTGGATATGACCAGATTACGTGAATGATAAAGATGCCATAATGAAGATAGAGGAAGCATTATAGTACGATGCAATATAAATGTCTAGAGCCATTTGCATCTACTACTGTACTACTCTACCACCAACAAGTACTACTCCATCACTCTACTACTACCTTCTGAATGATATAGTACTAACTGACTACTACCTTGTGAATGATATAGTACTAACTGACTACTACCTTGTGAATGAATTAGTACTCTGATTACTCATGATACTTTACTAATTACTGACTAATAACTAATATAGCGATTACTAGTAACTACTTACTGTATTACTGTATTACTGTGTTACTGTATTACTTTATTCCTCATTTGAGTGAACTACTACTGAACTAGTATCAATTAGCTTCCACCACTAAACCATCACTAAACCATATCACTGTTTGATTGAAGTACAGTTACTGGCCTTCAACTGCAAAGAATACTCTATCACTGAACTACTATTGGAATTACTACTATCGGACATCTTTCAATTGAGCTGTTATAATTCCAACTACTACATACTACTCTATAATCCGGTTCAATAAGTAGTAAACCACTATCTTCGAACAATATTGAACTACTCTGCACTTTATTAATTTACTTCTCCTTTAATCATTAATTGCACCCAAGTAAACCCAACTATTCCCTAAACGCTACTAATGCCACTTTAGTACTAATTATCTATTCAAGTACTATTACCAAGTCTTCAAATTACTAGTTAAGTACTACTCGATATACCACTTAATTTCTACTCAAGTACCAAGTATCTATTGAAGTCATATTTGATCCACTACCTAAGCACTACTCAAGTACTACTTAGCTACTATTTGAACTATTACTTAAGCCCTACCCAAGCACTGCTTAATCCCTACCTGAACTACTACTTAAGTACTATTTGAAGTATTACTTAACCCTTACTTGAACTACTACTTAAGTACTATTTGAACTACTACTTAACCCCTACTCCAACTACTAATTCAGCACTACCTCAAACGTTACTCAAAATAAATAAGGTCAGTTTTAGGCCAGAAAAGTCACATTTCTGGAGAACAATTCGAGATCACAATCAGACCATAATCGGTGACTAATTGAAGACCATAGTGAAGGCCATAATGAAGGTCATAATGAAGGTTATAATGAACGGCATAATTGAAACTCATAATTGAAACTCATAATTGAAGGTCATATGTGGAAATGGATAATGGGAAATCACATGTGAACAGAATGCATTTTTTGGTCTCTTTGTTTGTTTGTTTGTTTGTTTGTTTGTTTGTTTGTTTGATTGTTTGATTTGGTTAATTTTTAATTTTGTGAAGGACAAGAACTGATTTGTTTGGGTGGCTAAGGTTTGGCTGGTCAAGAGTGGTATGTGATATACAAGACTGTTTCATGGTTGAGAGTTAGATTGTCTTGGTTTGATTAACTGGAAGAGTCTGGGATCTAGAAGTATCCAGCATGGTCCTTTTCGTGCCTAATATTATGGTACTACTTATTAACTACCAAAAACTACTATTTAAGCCCTACTTGAGAATTACTTGAACTACTACTTAAGTACTACCAAAACTACTATTTAAGCCCTACTTGACTACTACTTGATTACCACTTAAGCTCTACTTAAGTATTACTTAAGTACTACTTAAACTACTACTTAAACACTACTTGAACTACTACTCGAAGTAATATTATCAAGCGATAAACTATAGTGAACTACTGAACTACTGAACTACTGAACTACTGAACTACTGAATGACTGAACTACTGAACTACTGAACTACTGAATGACTGAACTACTGAAGGACTGAACTACTGAAGGACTGAATTACTGAAATACTGAAGGACTGACCTACTGACCTACTAAACTGCTATTAGTGTTGGTTTAAATCACGTTACTACTGGTTTATCTTGGCTTCCTTACTCTTTATAGTGGTCTAGACCTCTCTATTGATATCCATAGCAATAATAGTCTATCAATGCTTATAAGTGGGTCTATAGTCTTATGATCTACGATGATCTACATGATCTACATGACATACAGTCTATAGTGACCCACAGTCTATAGTGACCCACAGTCTATAGTGACCCACAGTCTATAGTGACCTACGTGATCCACCATAATCCCTAGGATCTACAGTGATCAGCGTAGAGTGTAAGTTACAGTAACCATAACTCGAGTCATAGTTACATGGTCTATACAAGATATGTATTAAGAAGCTTGTAGTATTAAAGGGAGTCGCTGGTATATATTAGTGGACTCGCAGGCCCAAGCCAAGGGGATGCTTTGGAAACGCCTTTTCTAGAATTATATGCAATTGAACGATGGTCAGGAAGTCTCCAGTATTCTTTAGTCCTTTACTTGGTCATTCATCACTCAGCTGGCATCAGATTTTTTTTTAATAGCTGTCGGGAGCCTCTAATCAAATTTTGTAATAGCTGACGAGAGCCTCTGATCAGATTTTGTATTGGCCATTGGGACCATCTAATCAGATTTTGTAATAGCTGTGGAAGCTTCTAATCAGATTTTTGTAATAGCCCATCGAGTGCCTCTAATCAGTATGGTGCTGCAATCTAATTCCCATATGAATATCATCATATAAGTTTTTTCAGCTTCAAGTAGAAGCGGATGTAGAGCACTTGCACCACGCCAAACACGCAGATACACGAGAGAATGGCAATGGTGGTTCTCATGTAAGTTTCGTAAATGGCTTCATTCACGGTTCTAAGCTCACTTTGCCGCACCTTTAAGGATTCCGATACCGACGTCGACGATTGGATCTCTTCACGGATCCGGTGGAGCTGCGCCAGAAGCTTATCCACGGCCGATTCAAAGTCCCGCTCGTTGAAGTTGGCCTTTTTGGAGTCAGTGCTAGCGCCCGACCCCGTCTTGTCGTCCTTGAAGTATTTGGCGTATTTATCGTAGTTGGTGGCCTTCAACGTAGTGATATTGCGGATATCCACCGATAACGTCAATTCGCGTGGCGATTTCTGGAAACTCCATGACTTATCGTAGTAAATGTTGTCAAAGCAAATGTACACGTAAGACTTGCCGATATGGGGAATCATCTCTGCATCGTACTGGGCGTCTCGAGCCTTGTTGCTCTTTTGAACGCTATTCTTATGGTGCATTCGGCTTAGAAGGTTGTAGCTGGCGCCCAGGTGCTGTTCAAACTGTACCGGGTTATTCAAGTTGGTGAACATGATGGTTTGCTCGCCCGCCATATCGTTCATGGTACGGAGAACGTTGTTGTCTGAATCAAGAACATTGAGGTTGAGTTTTTGCAGCGCGATGCGCTCGCCACTATTGATCTGCGCCATGATTATGTCGTCCTTAGAAGTGCGATAGCTGACGCAATTCAAGAGGTTGTTGATACCCGAGTATTTTTTCTTGTCGCCTGTAGCCACGGGGGGAATCAGCATTCCGAGCGCCACGATCTGAGCCGCCCACGCTAAAAATAGACACACGTATGGGAACAACATCGAAAGAAAAAAAGGGGGTTATGGTCAAAATATTGTGAAAAAAATGATCAAATGTGGTCAAGAAATGATCAAATATGGTCAAGAAATGATCAAAAGATGGTCAAGAAATGATCAAAAGATGGTCCGAAAATGATCAAAAGATGGTCCAAAAATGATCAAAAGATGGTCCGAAAATGATCAAAAAATGGTCAATATCAAATGATCCAAAGGCTATAAGTCAAGAAAGAAATGATCCAAATGATCAAAGAATGGTCAAAGAATGGTCAAAGAATGGTCAAAGAATGGTCAAAGAATGGTCAAAGAATGGTCAAAGAATGGTCAAAGAATGGTCAAAAGCAAATGCTAGAATTACAGCCAAAATCAACCACCGACAGTTAACGCAATATATGAAGCGAGAAACCAAGGAAAAAAAAAAAAAAAAAAAGAAAAACAATGGATTATGAAAAAGAGAGACGAATCTCTTATGTGGGTCGGCAGGCGAAAAAAAAAAAGTTAAAACGGCCAAATAAAGTTTGTGGTGTCGAAAACAGCCAATCAATAACAAGCAATAACAAGCCAAATGGCAGGGTGGATAATTGAGGGGAGTGGGCGGATCTAGAAGCGGAGCGAAGTTAGGGGTACAAGCAAATCAGAAAGCAAGGTACAAAAGGATGCCACGTATAGCGACAAACAAGTCTTGGGGATTCAAGATTATGGCCTGGGCCTTCCGACTAGAAGTGTCCGGCGTGGGGATGGGAAGGAAGAAAAAGGAGATGAACGAGAAGTAAACAGAGGAGGAACTTTTTGTAGTCGGGCCCGCGTTCTTCCGCGTTCTTCGCTGCTGATCTTTTCGGTACATTTTGCATGGAGCTAGTCTTTTGGCGCGCCAAAGTAGGCCGGGTTTTTCATGCACGCGCGAGCCCATATGCAGGTCACACCCACCGTTCCACTCTGGAGTGTTTACTCGTGCGACCCCCTGCCGCTAATATACACTACCTTACCACAGTACCACTACTACACTACACTATAATCCCAGACTACTACACTACCTACTATAATACAAGCCTACAATACAGTACTACTATGATACAATACTACTATGATACAATACCACTATGATACAATACTACAAGACAGTACTACACTACACTACAATACTTCTACAATACTACTACATGACAGTACTACTTCACTACAATACTACTACACTACAATACTACTACAATACTACTACAATACAGTACTACAATACAGTACTACAATACTACTACAATACTACTACAATGCAGTACTACAATACAGTACTACAAGACAGTACTACAATATAGTACTACTGTTAGATCCACCATAGGTAGTGCCCTACCTATTGAGGTATTTTAAAGCCTATTCTGTCTAATCTTAACAATGGCCACTTCAAGACGCTGCGCCCCAGCGCTCATCGCTATTGTTGTCGAGCTAAGCCTCACGCACCACTATATAAACACCTCAGATTCCTCCCTTGGAGGAATCATCGGCGAATGAACATAGTAACTAGAGTACCTGACGTAACCGGAGTCTAACAACTACAATACAGTACTACAATACAGTACTACAATACTAGTATATTACAGAACATGAGACCCTCAGAATCCTTTTTTGAGGAATTAGAAACGAGTATGCTAACGACAAGGTATTAGGATGACTAACAAGAATCTATCACATTGACTTATCTGTTTACCATGTTGATTCGCCTCTGATTTGTCCTAGTTGAACCATAGCACTTCATATAGTCTTTTCCGGGATAGAGGAGTAGAAGAATAGAGGTCTTGATGAGGACCAAAGCGGCCGCTAAACCTCTAATTCATCAGTCCAGAGTTTCAATATCCTCAGAGGTAGCTTTATATCCATGGTGGGTCTAAAACTGGGTATTAAATTTGTTAACCCATCCATAATTACCTGGAAATGTCCATTAATGTCTGGAAATATGATTGTGTTTAAAAACTGCTATATTTCATCAAGCCAGACATCATTATACACGGATTTTATAGTGTGAATTCCTCTCATGTTATAAGAGTCGGTACTTTGACAACAAGATACATCCAGGATCACATGGGAAATTGACCCAGAACATCGACATAAACTGAAGTCTACACTACGGTACTACTACAATACAGATTAGTATAGACAGTGTTACTACAACACAGATTAGTATAGACAGTGCTACTATAACACAGATTAGTATAAGACAGTGCTACTGTAATACATACTAGAATAGTACAGGACTAGTATAATGCAGTGGACATCAAGGACAGGCTCAATAGGTGAGTCAATAAGCCAGAGTTACAAAGTGTACTACTCTGCACAACTACTCAATACACTACACTGGAGTAGGCAATTGTTCAAGACTCATTATAAATATGCTACTGGATGAAGCACTATTTTATACTCTAACACTAACTACACACTGTACTATTAGTGTATACTATAGTACACTAATACTAGAAAGCCTTGTTGGTGTGCTAGTGGACACCTAGTAGTATGTTAACCTAGACTTCTTACTCACTATACAACTACTTGTTCTCTACTTCTCTATAGTCAGTAGTCAGTAGTCAGTAGTCAGTAGTCAGTAGTCAGTAGTCAGTCGTTACTATGGTCAGTATGGTCAGTATGTACTACTACTCTAATAAGACTATTCTACTATTTTAAATCTGGTACAAGATATAACACTATTCCAAAGCCATGAAGTTTATACCAGAGTAAGGTCTACACTGACCATCCCATATCCTAGACAATCTTATAATGCCCATACTATCGTGATACTCTGGCCTACCGTTACTCCTACTCTAGTCTATACATTCATTCTTAGATTCAATAGCTATTCATATATACTATTCTGTTTGATACCAGTTGAACACCGAGATCCTATACCTACACTCGACCAATTTACTCCAGTCATCTATAAACTATCACTACTCTACCATCACTACTCTACTGTCCGTCACTACTTTCTATACTCCACTATCTATACTGCACTGTTTATACCCCACTATCTATACTCTACTATCTATTATTTCGGTCTATACTAGTTACGGGCAGTACCAAAGAGATGCATTGGACCGTCTCTACATAACTCTAGTAACTTGTAAAGAACGGTCTACAATCTCCAAATACTCCAGCATGGCAACTAAATCACCACAATATCACTATAAAATCACTATCATAATGACTCCAGCACCCATTAAATATCATGTTCCCAGTTGATGATTTATGTGATGAAATGGTCATGGAGATTTACTAGTCTACTCTACTTTTGATCATTCCGACCATCACCATTATCTAGATCTGTTCATCACTCTACTCCACTGACCCTCAGTCTATTCACCATTGTATTTTATTACTGTAGTTAATTGTAGTCTACTACTCACTCTATTCCTTCACTAGTGTATGATTACCCTTTACTCTAGTTCTTAACTGCTTATGAGAAGGATCAGTCAACGAAAGGATAGGCCCAGAAGGATTAAACTCTGTGTATAGTCTCCCCACTTGTCTGAAAGTGTTGACGATAGATAACTCTTCACTCTTCACTCTTCACTCTTCACTCTTCACTCTTCACTCTACTCTATACTACTCTACTACTCTACTACTCTACTACTCTACTACTCTACTACTCTACTACTCTACTACTCTACTACTCTACTACTCTACTACTCTATTACTACACTACTCTACTCTTCACTTACTCAGATATTAGAACAGAAACCAACTATTAGATCACTCTGGATCTAGAGGGATCACTCAATCACTTATATAACCGTAAACATGAATTCCAGTGTAGAGAATATGGACACACTTGATGTTCAAGCAGTAAGAGTCAGTTTATTCTCTTTCACTTCTCCTTCACAGTTCACTGTTTACTGTTTACTATTTACTGTTTACTCATTTCCTCTTGGTTCCGTGCCAGCACTGGATCAGCACCAGGGCTGGATCAGTAGCTGACTAACAATAAACGTTTGAATGCAACGTTAACCGACTCACAAGGCAACTTTAGCCTGGAACACAATGGAACCTTAACTTGACTGCAACCTAAACCTACTTAACCAAGCCTTTGTTCAAGTGGTCGATTATGCGACCCATTAAGCGAACGCAGATCCCTACAGACCCACGCAACTGTGAGACTGAGACTGAGACTGAGACTGAGACTGAGACTGAGACTGAGACTGAGACTGAGACTGAGACTGAGACTGAGAATGAGAATGAACGAGAATGAGACTGAAAGTGAGGCCGCGACACCCATACAAAATTCGTGTCACGAGAGTCACGCGCGATTGAGTATCTAAGCTACCGTCACTTCACGTTTAGTTGCTCATACCATCAACCACGCACCGGTAGTAGGCGCACTCTCATCCTCACCGCCCCTCACCCATAAATATCATTATAATCTACGCACCAAACGCCAATCACCAATCACCCACACCAATCACCCACACTAATCACACACACTATGCCACTATTCACTATGCCACTATTCACTATGCCACTTTTCACTATGCCACTATTCACTATGCCACTATTCACTATGCCACTATAATACACCAATCACATCCACCAATACACTTACACTATCCCACTATACGACGCCTACACCCATACTGACGCTACTCCCCATTTTAATATTTACTCGGATGATGCTTAAGTATACAAAAAACAATACTAAACCCTATTAAATAGTATTTCACTAACCCTTCTAGTTATTCCTAACCCTTCTAGTTATTCCTAACCCAGTTTTTAAACCTAATTGAGCACGTCAAATTCGTTTTGGATAAGACACTACTCATGGAGGGAACATGTGTTGAACACATGATATGTGCTGGCCCGTGTATGCAGGTAGTGTGTTGCCTGCAGTACAACCGAATTGGACAAGCCTCATAAGGTTCCGACGAACGCATGAGTGCAGACTAGTATTGTATACGGGTCTTGGTGTCAAGAGTAGTCAGTTTGACTTCAGACAAAGACATACCGAGTCCGGGTGCAGGAGCAAGGAGTCCAGGGAATCCCAAGTATATATAGAGGGGAGTCCGCTCTAGGTTGTGCGCTATCACGAGTGACCAGAATATCACGGACTTCCTACTACGGAACAGTAGCAGAACTTATGGACTTTGGAACTACAAAGTTTAACAACATGGATACTACGCGGTCTGATCTAACAATAATCATTCCATAACGCTACTTCTCTATAATCATTGGACGAGGTACCAGGCTATTGTGGTCACCTAGATAATGTGGGGAGCTAGAACAATAGTGACCTAGAACAATAGTGACCTAGAACAATAGTGACTAAGTATCCTGAGTGCTCCCTCTCAAGAACTATTGATGAATGAACATAGTAAACAGAGAACCCGATGCAACAACACGAATCTAACAGGGCGTGATTAGAAAATGCAACGTTTCAATTGTTAGATTCTCTCATAACATACTGTTAAGTACTGAGTTCTCTTTATTTGTTGAAGGTTCTGGAAAAAGGGGGAACTGAGCTGGTCATATAAAAAATCTTAAGTGAAAAGGAAAAAAAAGTCTTTAGCGAGCATTGTTCTAGCTGGAATCACGCTATTCGGGTACCTCGTACAATAAGGGCTGAGCAGAAACTGACTAAATGTTGAGTAAATACTGATCCGAAGGCCTTATACAATGGCCAATGTTAAGGCTAGACTCAATAGGTAAATGTAGAGCTCCACCAATGGTAGATCTAACATCAATGGTCTGGAGGTGCTATAACTCCATTCTAAACAATAAAGCATTTAGTACTTGATTAAAAGTGACTATCAAACTGTATGAACTGGTAAGTACAGTTTATAAGGAATTGTATATATGACTAGAAATTATGGGACTATTAGAAACACCATCTTGTTACTCCCCTTCCTCTCCACTCTACCAGCTACTCCACTGTAACATATACTATCTATTCTACCTACTCTATTCTACCTACTGTACCTACTCTACTCTACCCCACTCTACTGTAATATATACTTTCTGTTCTCTACTATCGACTATTTACTATCGATTATTTACTATCGATTATTTACTATCGACTATTTACTACCTCCTATTTACTACCTACTCTGCTTCTATCAGAACCACTATATGTAGTGATCTACTTATTAGAGTATTATGAAACCTCTCTACCTGATACTAACAATGGTCATTGCTTAAGGCCTTCTACTACGCCTCCTACTCAATCTATTACTCAGCCTTTTCTTTTCTTGAAGAGTTGTACAAGCAACTCCGATACCTTCTTTGAGGACCCATCGAATGAATCAAAGTACCTAACGAGATAAGAATCCACTCCACTTTAATACATACTATTCACTCCACTTTAATACATACTATTCACTCCACTTTAATACATACTATCTACTCTACTGTTATCTAACAAGGTACTCTAGACTTTGAGTTACCTGTAATCTAATCTTCTCCCTAGAGTATACACTCTAATCTACCACCTTTTTAGTATACATTATTCTGTCTTTTAGTGTTGTTCAGTGTGGTTCAGTATCCTATGCGATTGCTTATATGAGTATCTCAGGTGATTTTAGAGACATTTTGGAGACTTTGAGATGACTTTGAGATGACTTTTTAAACACTTTTTAGACACTTCTATAAAGACTTTTGAGTGGAAAAAATGGATGTCTTGATACACCATTTCCAAGGCAGACAACAGAAAGCAACAGTATATAAATACCATTTAGAACAAAGTGTAGAGCCTGAAACCTATAACATAAGACATGACCTAAATCATTGTTTGCTTAGAATATATAGACTTTTATGCTCCTTCCTGTCTGCCTAAACTTCTTGTTCGCTCCTTTTCAGCCCACTCTTTTTTCTCCTTTTCAACCCACTCTTTTTTTTTTCCTCCTTTTTTGCTAACTCTTTTTTCCCCCTTTTCAGGCCATTTTTGTTTTTGTCCTATTCAGCCCACTCTTTTTCCCCCTTTTCAGGCCATTCTTTTTTCCCCCTTTGTCTGGCTATATCGCTCTCTCCATTGTCTAAAGCTTCGTTCCTTGCTTGTCACGTGCGGCCGCGGCCACACTCTCGTCACGTATACTCAGCAACCTCACTCCCCACACACACTCTCTCTCCATTACTACACTTTACCACACAATCCATTTCCCCTACCCAACCCCATTGAAATTGAATAGAATTCACACTAGAATTCACTAGAAACCACTAGAAACCACTAGAAATCACTAGAAATCACTAGAAATCACTAGAAATCACTAGAAATCACTAGAAATCACTAGAAATTACTGGAACCGACTGGAAACTAGATTTAAGATCTTTTTAGAAATATTGAGTCGAATATTGAGTCGAATATTGAGTCGAATTGGAGTCAGAAGGTTTTTTTTTTTTTTTTTTTTCTTTAGTTGACTTTTTATTCCACTACATTTAAACGATGTCGTCTCATTTGAACGCTTCGCTTTTCCGCTTGAAGCTAATTGATGCCTTACGAGCAGGTGACGAGACCAAAGTCCATGCGTTAGTCCAAAACTTACGCGCTGTGGATTCCACCGTTGATAATCGAGAATTGGTCAAATTACGTGATACAATTCTCCACTTTGCTGTCCAAGTGAGCCCTTTGAGTTTGGTGCAGAGTTTGGTGCAGAATAAGGAATATGGCCTTGATATCAATGCGCAAGATTCAGATGGGAATACCCCGTTGCATTTGGCCGTATATGCTTCGCGGTTTAATGTGGTCAAATACTTGATGAGTTTACCTGATATTAACGATACCGTTTTGAATAACGATAAGAACCAGCCCGTGGAGTTGGCACGTGATTCAAATGTGGCCCAATTGATGCAGGTGGAACGGGCAAAGTTTGTTGAGGTGGCTGCTACTAATTTACGTAAGTATTTTAGCAACCGGGACTTTGAAAACTTGGAAAACCTCATGGTCAACAATGTACGTGCGGCTGAGTTATTGGATATTAATGGTGCGGACCCGGAAACGGGTAATACTGTGCTTCATGAGTTTATTGCCAAGGAGGATCTCCAGATGTGTGAGTGGATCTTGAAACATGGTGGAGACCCTTTCAAGAGGGATATCCATGGCAAACTCCCCATTGATTTGGTCTCTCATAAGAGTGACCCCATTAGACGTCTTTTGAAGAGTGCCAGTAAGGACCAGAACATGATGGAGCCCACCAGTAATGGGCCCAATGGTGCTGTGCCTGGAGGTGCCCCTACTTACAAAGGGTACTTGCGCAAATGGACCAACTTTGCTTCGGGCTACAAGTTGCGTTACTTTGTGTTGGACCAGTACGGAATTCTCTCCTACTACACCAACCAGAACGATACGAACAACGCGTGCAGAGGCTCTCTTAATCTCGGGTACGCTACGCTTCATTTGGACTCTTCTGAGAAGTTGAAGTTTGAAATCATTGGCAAAAACGGTATCAAATGGCACCTCAAGGCTAACCATCCGGTCGAGACAAACAGATGGGTATGGACGTTGCAAAATGCAACCACGATTTCCAAAGATGCTATCCGGAGAGGCAATAGCAAGCTGTCCAGGTCTAGACCTTCGGTGGATGAGTCAACCATCAAATCCTCGGAAGGGGAACATGCTCCTGTCAACGAAGAAGAGGAGAAAAAGAGGCGTTTGTTGCATATTCCGGGCCGCAGACGGCTGCACCACAAGAAAACTCCAAGTCAAGTTTCTATTGCTTCTTTCACTTCCGATGCTGAAGATAATAGTTCGGTGAACTCGTTTGACACTCAGAGCAAACAAGCTTCTACGCAAACCAACAATGCAGGTGATCTTCCCCAGATCAACGAAAAGGGTGGTGCTATGCCCAGACTCAGTATTGATCATGGAGCCGTGGAGGATTTCGATTACGACTTGGAGGAAAGTGGTGATTCCGACATTGGGTCTTTGAACTTGGACACACCCGAGGGAAAAGCTTCCAATGAGCAAATGTTCTCCACGAAACGTTCTCTTCTTATTGAGATCGCCAGTCTTTCTGACTTGTTCAAGGCCCTTGGCAGTGGGTCTGCTGAATCAGCCATTGATACCGATACTTATCGCGTTGGTTCCAACACCTTGAATAACATGAGACTGTTGTTTGAGCTGTACGATTCTCTCATGCAGAAAAGAGAGGCTAAGCTCGCCAAGAAGATTGAAAGACAACAGGAAGTCAATAAGTTGTGGGAGAGTTCTATCAGACAATTGGAAACAGAGATCCAGAAGCATGAACAAACACTTGCTCAATATGAGGGCAAGAAATATAAGTTGAGAAAGCTTCTTGAGTCCAAGGGTATATCTTCTCCACAGGTCAACAATGAGCTGGCCTCTGGAGTTATGGAGAGAGGTTCCTCTCAAAGTGCAAGTGGTGAAGTTGCACAAGAAGAGAATGAAGATAGCGAAATCCTTAATGATTTCCTTTACAACTCCGATGACGAGTTTTTTGATGCTGATGACTTTGACGATGCGCTTGAAGAGCCATTTGAAAGTCCTGTGGCTGAAAAAACGCAGGCTAAATCCGAACATGCTCCACAAGAAAGTGATGTGGCACTTTCTAAGGTTAAAACTCAAGAGGGACCACAAGGCAGACTTGAAGGTGAGTCACAAAAGGCTAAGCAAAAGCAATTGGACGAAGAAGGCTCTTTCCTTGGTTACGAGAACCCCCCCAGAGAAAAACTTGCCATGGACGAAGATAACAGACCCAAGGTGGGGTTGTGGGGTATTTTGAAATCGATGATTGGCCAAGATATGACCAAGATGACGTTGCCGGTTTGTTTCAACGAGTGTACGTCTTTGCTTCAACGGTTGGCTGAAGATATTGAGTACAATGACTTGTTGACCAAAGCAGCGTCTATCGATGACTCCACCTTGAGACTTGTCTTTGTTGCCACGTTTGCTGCTTCGGAGTATGCATCCACAACCAACCGGATTGCCAAGCCATTTAATCCTCTCTTGGGTGAAACGTTTGAGTACGCCAGACCTGACCAGAACTTCAGGTTGTTGACCGAACAAGTTAGTCATCATCCACCCATCAGTGCCTGTCACGCGGAATCGGCCAAATGGGATTATTTCGGAGAAAATGCCGTGGACCCTCAGTTCCGGGGCCGTTCTTTCGATGTCAAACACTTGGGTAAGATGTTCTGTACGATCCGGCCAGATGCAGGAGTGATCAATATAAAGGGAGAAAAAGTCTCGGAAGAATTGTACAGTTGGAAGAAGGTCAATACCTCGGTTATTGGTATCATCACAGGTTCTCCCTCTGTGGATAACTTTGGAACCATGGAAGTACGCAACCACACCACGGGAGATGTGATCCATGTGGAGATGAAGCAAAGAGGATGGAAAGCTTCTTCCGCTTACCAATTGAGCGGAACAGTGTGTGATGCCAAAGGTGCATCTCAATGGGCCATCGGAGGCCACTGGAACTCCAAGATTTTTGCCAAGAAAGTCAGTGCCGACTACGACTCCAAGAAGAAGGAATCTCTCAGCGAAGGAGATGAGCCTTCTTCCGATTATTATAGTGGAACCAGGTTCCTTGTTTGGCAAGCCGCACCCAGACCCAAGGTTCCGTTCAACTTGACATCTTTTGCCATTACATTGAACGACTTGAACGATAACCTCAAGCAATGGTTGGCTCCTACGGATACTCGGTTGAGACCCGACCAAAGGGCCATGGAGGATGGACGCTACGACGATGCTGCTCGTGAAAAGACTCGTGTGGAGAATAAGCAGAGAGCTGCCAAGAAGGCACGTGACCAGACTCGCCAAACTTATAAGCCCAATTGGTTTGTCAAGCTGAAACACCCAGTGACGGGCGATCCATACTGGCACTTTAACGGTGAATACTGGGTCAAGAGAAAAAACCACGAATTGGTTGGTTCTGGCGATATTTACTAGTGCCCTGAATTTGAGTCTATAAGTTTATCCACCGGGAAATGACTCTGAATAGCGGACTAGGGTTGGATCTTTGTTTGATAAGTCGAACCGAATATTGAAAACAAAAAAAAACTATTTATTATTTTAAATCCTGTAACCTATAAGAAACTGATATATTGGAAGGGGATTTTTATAGTTTTAATGCAATGTCCTGCATATAGGTAATACAATCCTGTATGTACGGTTTTTTTTAGGCTACACTTGCTTTGGACGGAGGTCGGAATTGGAAGGTGCAGCTGTAAACACCCGTGCACCCGGCTACCTCAGCACAAAAAAGCCCAACGCAAGTGGCCCATTTTCAATAGTATTCTTTTTATAAATAGTATTGATGAAATGCTGAAATTCCGGACATCATAATGATTTTTTTGGAATCAAAAAATTCCAATTGGGTCAAATTTTAATGGTATGGGAGCTGGTGAATTCCGGCCCCGACCGGTATTCCGAGGTCTCAAATCCGGTCCTACTCTAACCCCCCCCCCCCCTTCAAATTCAAAGAATGGGGATTTTTACCAAAATTTTCCACTTCATATAAATATAGTACTGCTTAATTTTCATATAAGCTCATTCTTTAGAGATTTTAACCCAATTGGAGTACACTAGATGAATTCTAGTGAATTTTGTTCTGGAAAAGCTCTGAAAAAGCAAGCACAAATGAGGATTGGTCAAAATATTTAGTAAGTACAACATTTTAATTATTCAATATATTATGCAGAATAGCATTTCTTTTGAGAATTTGAATTTGAATACATGAAAGTTTTACTTCTTGTGCAAGTCAATATGCAGGTCGTAGCATACTCCACCATGTTGAATGTTGAACATGTGAGATGTGGTGATATGTGTATGCAGGTAAAGTGTTAACTGCGGTACTGTAACTGGTCTTGGTTGCCAGGAGGATTCAGCGGCAGGAACAGGGAGTCCAGGACGAAAAGATATATATAGAGGGGATTCCGCTCTGGGTTGAGCGGTATCACTAGTAACCAAAATATCATGGACTTCCTACTACACGACAGTATCATAAATTATGGACTTCCTAGCACACGACAGTAGCATAAATTATGGGTCTAAGAAAACCAAAACTTCAACAATATATACTGTTTGGGGTCGTGTATTTACCAATATTAGTGACCTAAACTCAAGTACAGTGTTTCTCGAAACGATTCACACCAGCGCGACAAAACGTTTCAGACCACACTAGCAAAATTAAACAAGCCAATAGTTCGACAAATTACTGTTTCTTCAAATACTTAATAAAGCTTTCACATTAACATTTTATTTTTTCAAATCCTTGATCCTTAACAATTTTTAAGTCGCAAGTACGAAACTTTTTTAATTATTGGTCTGCTTAATTTTGCTAGTTTGGTTTGAAACATATTGCCGCGCTGGTTTGAATACAGTGATTTTCAAAAACATTCAAACCAGCCTCCAGATTTAAGAATTTCGAATCTTGAATTCTAATGAGAGTTGGTGGTTGAAACATTATAATATTTGGTTTGAAACACTGGGTGAAGGAGTACGAAACTTATCGAGTTATTAGTTTGTTTAATTTTGTTAGTTCTGGTTCCAAACATTTGGCCCCCTGGTTTGAATAGTTTTGAAAAACACTGTAGTATTCAAAAAGACTGTATGTGTTGAACTTAATGGCTCAGTGTGCAGTCTCAGTAATATCTTTTTAAAAAGAAATAAAAAAAAATGAAAATGAAAAGGAAAAGGAAAAGGAAAGGGAAACCTAATGAATCGCACTATTTTTTATTGGAAATTCCCTCTCCTTAATGGTGTTAGATCTTAATTAATTGGAAAGTAGTCTAAAGGTGGTGTTCTGAGATTTCAAGGTTTGGGTGCGAAAAAATGCTAACCATCAAGTGCACTTCTCACTTCTCACTTCTCACTTGTCAATTCTCACCTACTCAATGTTTACGATATGTGAAGATATACCATTCTTTTCAAATTCGCTAAACGTCTATGGTTCAATATAATACATGATTCTATATCTGAATATTTTTTTTACCTTTACATTCAATTTACTCCATAGGATCTGTTATAATAGCATAAGTGTTGGCGGAATGCTGGGGGTGGGAGAAAAGTGAACTGACCCATGGTACTCTTGGTGGTTTACGGTACTCTTGGAGTATTATTTATTTATTGATTTCCCTTTGATTAATTAATCTATTCATGTTATGTTCTTCAAATCATTTATTCCTTACTAAAACCATATTTATTCGTTGATGGTTCCTCAAGAAATGGAACCGAAGCGGAGTATATAACTTTGAGAGAAAAGTAGCATTCGAGAAACTCTCCATTAGAACAATAATAAGGATTCGAAAGAACCATAATAGTACTTCATCCAACCATGGCTCGGACACGGCTTTTGCAATGGTCATTGTAACAATCGCACTGAGAGGTGAGGCTTCATAATACTTCCATAGGTAAAGGCCCTATCTATGGTGGATGCAACAATTTACTTTGTTTTTTTTTCCGGTGTTTTTTTTTTTTTTTCCTGTGGACATGTAGAGACAGAAGTAGATTTCGGTACCGAATATGGCGAAGAGAATGGGAATGGGGCAATGGGGCAATGGATCCAGGGACCAGTGATATTTTGTGGAGGAGGACTAATAACGACCCTCTTTTTTTTTTTTTTTCCATCTACAGAGTCACCGCTCGTTTTACTAGTACAAGTCTCAAACGATTTTGTGTGTCGGGCAAGTCGAAAAGCACGCCAGCCCTTATCCAGAGCGAAATCAAAGTGACCAAAGAATTGAGGTATCCCTCAAGAAGTACAACACATCGTTCAGAGGGTCTTTCATCTCTGACAATAGAGGCATGGTTGGGCAGGACACAGGCGATGCAGAAGAGAGGTGATGGCATCCATTCTCCAGGATTTGTTTCCTACCCATTCTTCTGTGGGTAAACAGTTTGGAACAAGTATCAAAACCGACAAGTTGGGTCCAAGAAAGGAGAGAACTAGATACTTTGCTCCGGTGGAGAACTAAGTGGTTGAAATAAATCGTGGAATACATACTTTATAGGTCATTACAGAGTTTAGGGGAGAGCGACAAGCCACTAGAGAACGAGCAGAGATAAATCATACAGACCCTCGGTCGTAGCTTGTTACATATATCCAAGAAAGGAATTTAAGCTTACCGTAGATATTTTTTGATTTTGTTTTGACAAGGTTTCATAGAAATCTGTGTCAGTAATAGGTATTGTGGTCTTGATATTATTAGTCTTATTCCTTGGATTAATAGTCTTGATATTATTAGTCTTATTCTTTGGATTAATAGTCTTGATATTATTAGTCTTATTCTTTGGATTAATAGTCTTGGTCTTAGCAGTCTTCTTGGTGGTATTCTTTTGCTCTTCTTTATGGTCTTCTTGGTGGCAACGATAGTTGCGGTACCAGGAGGTCCTTTAATTAACCAGGGTGTAACAGCCAGAGGATGCTTCATACTATAAGACACTGACCTCATAGCCTCATCGAGATATGTAAACACTTTAGGTGAAGTGTTTACTTCAGGAAGAGAAGGAGAAGGCTTGTTAGTGCTTATTGGAGTATTACCAATACGAGATCTTTTGGTGGGTCTGGTTCTTTGAGGCATCTTGGTATACCTCAGGCAGTTGATGTTCGATTCGAACAGTGTTTGGAGCAAAGAGTAGTCTGCCAATTATAGATCGGTATTCCGTTCCATCACAAGGTTCTTCATCTCTATCAGTTGTATTTTTCTCAAATCCTTTCACTTCCGCTGGTACAACATTTGAACGACATTCATCAAGTCCATAATTAAGCAATAGAGCATCAATATAATCACCCAAATGCAACTTAGTGTAACCATCTCCCACCACAATGTTCATACCAAGAGATTTCTTCAAAAGAGCCGGTTTGTTACCTCAGTCGTGGCCTAAGGTAAACAAGTTGTCGCAGATGATCGAACGGCCCGTTGTACCTAAACTCATAACTCAGGAGAAGCAGGACTTGTTCAGGCCCAGAGATTAAGGAAGAACATAGTCAAATGAAATGGCATCACAAGAGAGGTGCCTGATAGATGCAAGACCATCACAGATGGATAAATGAAGCCTTGAAGATGCAAATGTTGTGGTATGGATCGGCCATTGTACATAGAAACACTGCATGATAAACACATTCAAATTCCTATTCTGGACCCCATTTATGACCCCATGTCTTCACTTTCAATAAGAGATCGTCGGAATTCTAAATCAACATGAATGACAGTTTTTAAGACCACTGAACGACATTCCAGTCATTTGTTTCCCAGTGTTTGTGCCACTGAATGTACTTGCACTTGTAACACTCCTAAATCCTTCATTTGAAAGCTGCTACTAAGCATTTCCTTTATCCTCGATACCTCAGCGGAGCTGTTACCAATTACCAAGAGATCATCCACATATAATGCTATGAATGTTAAGGTGTCCCTTGTCTTCTTCTGGTAGATGCATGTTTCATTGATAGCTTGTTTGAATCCCATCTTGCTGATCTCGTCATTCATCACTTGGTTCCACACAAGTGGGGCTTTGCTACTGGAATAATGTGACCATTCCTTAGGCCCTTACATACTCTGCATTGTCCTTTCCCCCATACTTACTTATCATAATTAACAATTGAGACCGGTCAAAAGGTTAAAACAGTCATGTACATTGGATATTGTCCATGAGTACCAAGTCCGCATTTAATCACTCTACGTCCAAATTGTAGTTAGACACGATTTTATTACTCATCCTCACTCAGATCTCGTTCGCACCATTGACCACTTGAGACACACCAGAATGACCAAAATTGAGTTGAACGTTATTGTTTATGACAACCCCAGGAACCGAAAAAACAGAGTCTCGCCCCAAGCACTTGGCTACCATTCTTAAAAAGGGTAAGTGCAAATACTGTGACAAGTCAACGTGACAAATCAACGTCACATTTCAACGTCACATTTCAACGAGACAAGTCAATGTAATAAGTCAACGTGACAATTCAACGTGACAAATCAACGAGACAAGTCAACGTAATAAGGTGGGGACGTTTCGGGCAGTAGAGATATCTACTGAGAAGTATTTCATGGTACGAATGGAGTTTCAAAGAACATGTGGGCTCCCATAAACCATTGATACTGGCATAGAGGTTCAGGGCCGTCGTATACTGCGGTAGTAACTGAAAGTAAGGCCAGGCCAAGATCAAGTGAAATGTCTTCATGATGGTGATTTTAAATCTGATATTTGTAGTATTTATATGTTTTAAATCTAGACAAGGAAAGTTTTTTTTTATGTAAACCGAGAAATAAACATTCCTGTCAGCAAAACGTATTCTTTTTCAAAGAAATTCATTTCCACGGACCTAGTCTAGAAAAGAAAGTGGAAAAAGAAGTTTGCATGAACATACAACTGACTGACTGAACTGACCAAAAACGAGCCCCTGGCATAGGTTACAAATCTCGGGTTTAAAAGAAGGAAGTTTTCAATGGATAAGGATTTTCCAGGGTTAAAGAAGGGATTTTCTTTATGCTCTACTCGTGTTGTTCACTATAGAAGTTCACGAGGTGCTGAGAGAGGCTATGTTAATATTGGTTTATAAGCTTCCGCTTTGTCGCCCACATCTATACACTTTTATATATGATTGCAAATCTTTAAAGGTAAAAACTATGGGTTCCTCTTTCTTTGACGAATCCAAATAAGAACAAATTGCTAATACAAAATCAATTATGAAATCCTATTTATCAAGGCTAGATCTACTTCATATGTCTACTATTGTTATTTAGTGGGTATACTAATAAAATAAATGTCAAAGGGGCTTATAATTGAAAGGGGCTTACTTAGGTATGCAATGTAGAAATTGATTCAAGCTTCAAAGGAATATCCCTAAGGATAAAATTTCAGCATGCTGACTTTCAAAACCTGTTTTATCTGAGTTAAAACTATATTGGCACAGTTAAAGCTATTATGTAAATATTAGAAAACACCTGGAATCCATACAGACTGGGAATCCAGAGACTTTTTATTGTTGCAATTTTATTGTGGCCAGAATAAGAATTAATATTTTACTTTGCAGTATTTGCCTGGTCGGGGCCGACCGGAAACTACTGTAAAAGGCAATTTCCCGGACATACCTCATCCACTTTTTTTCCACATGACATTGTTTAAAACACATAAAAATTAAAACATTCTACTATTTGAACACTCTACTATTACCCAGAGACTTTATAGTATCTATATAAGGCTAGAAAAGAAAGATTGGGTGGGGTTTCTTTTTTCTGGGGACTGCATATAAGCCGTTTTCTTACCTATTTACACATCTCCGTCCTTCTCTTCCCTTCTCTTCTCTTCCCTTCTCTTCCCTTTCCCTTCCCTTTCCCTAAACTACACCTCAAGAACAATATTCAATAGTAATATCAAGTTCTGCAAAAAACAGTGACTCACACAATATAATACATTATACAGTAATATTTCCCGGAGTAGTAGATGGAGATGGGTTGTCCTGCACGAGAACAACATCGCGATGAGAAAAAGCATCGCTACTCCACACTCTCCCACTACAAAAACCACACACACTATGGGTAAGAAGAGCAGTAAGCGGGACCCCCGGGACCAAGAGTCGCAGACCACGCCAATTGTCGAGGTCAAATATACAGACCCCCTTTTTTCCGTGGCCGCACACCCCTCCAAACCAGTGATTGTATCGGGATTAGGTACCGGTCATGTATACTGCCATACATATGATGCCGAGAAGCTAGAAAACCTGCTTTTGAGCAATAAAACCGAGTACCTAAAAGCTGAAAAGAGTAAGTATGGTAAAAATATGGGCAAAACCATGGTATCGGGGCTTCAAACGCGGTGGTGGGAGTATGTTTCCGACCATAGTGATATGACTCAAAATCAAGGTATTTCCACCGGGTGGAAAACCAAGCGGCACAAAGGGTCGTGCAGAAGTGTTAGTTTTGAAACACTCCAAGGGTCAGTAGGAGACCATATATATACTGGAGGCACGGATCATATCATCAAAAAAGCCGCCAGTGAAACAGGAAAAGTGGTTGCCCGCGCAGATATTAGTGCACACCTCAATGATAAAGATGCAATCACCACGCTCACACAATCCACATCCAACCCCTTTCTTTTGGCCGGCACTCAAAACGGATCCGTTCTAGTGTACGATAGCAGAAACCTCGGAGACAAATTACTTTTCGAGAAGTTGCTGCAAGTACATGAAGACACCGTGACGCAAATATTAGCCATGCCCGACGTTTCAGCTTACCATTACCTTTCTTTGGGTAGTTCCACATTAACGCATTTGGATATCCGAAAAGGCATAGTGACACAATCGGAAGACCAAGGGGACGAATTGCTTTCAATGTGTTACCCTTCGGAATTTGTTAGTGGAGGCAAAAATGATACGGTGGTTGTTTCGCACGGCGAAGGGGTTCTCACCACATGGAGAAACTCCATCAACAGGTTAGCGGATCCCGTGTCGCGCATCAAGATCAATAAAAACGCCTCCATTGATGCGCTCATTCCAACCATGAATTTGGGCAGCGCGGCGCTCGCAGACTGTGTATGGTGCGGCGACAGCGACGGGCTTTTACACCGAGTGGACTATAAGCGGGGGCGTGTGCAGGAAGTCCGGGTCCATTCTAATAGTAAAGGAGGAACTGACGAGGTGGGCAATTTGGATATTGATTATGATTATAGGTTAGTGAGTTCAGGGTTGGAGACTCTTAAGATTTGGAGTCATGATGATAATAACAGTGATGGAAGTGAAGGAAGTGAGAGTGACCTTGGAAGTGATAGTGACAGTGAGGATGGAAGTGATAGTGACAATGAGGATGGAAGTGATAGTGACAATGGAAGTGATAGTGACAGTGAGGATGGAAGTGATCTTGAAGATGATGAAAGTGATAGTGACCTTGGAGGAAGTGACAGTGACCTTGGAGGAAGTGAAGATAGAAGTAACAGTGAGGATGGAAGTGACGGTGAAGAGAGTGACAATGGAAGTGGAGGTGAAAGGGTCAAGAGAGGAAAACTGAAGAAGATTAACCTCAACACCAATACAGAAAAGAACCAGGAACCCAAGAAAAAGAAACTCAAAATCAAGAAGTTGCTCGTTAATAAAGGCATTGCCCGGTTCGACGGATTATAGTTTAGAGTAACTGGAATAGGTCTATGTTGAGGGTACTCGAGGTATAGGTCTAGTGGACTAGTGGACTAGTGGACTAGTGGACTAATGGTCTAATGGACTAGTGGTCTAATGGACTAGTGGTCTAGTGGACTCATATCCCGTTGACCTAAAGCTGAACTGACCAAGGAAAAGGTCATGTTAGTCAGAGACGGTTCAAACAAAGTTGGTTCCAACAAATCCAAATCCAAACATCAGCCAAAGGTTATAAGTTACAACTGTGGTAGTAAAAGACACTATCAGGCAACATGCAGAAAACCTAAGAAAGAGGATGGAAGTTTTATATCGAATGAAGTGGCACAATCCGATATTACTTACCACGGTTACCACGTGAGGTGGAATTTTGAAGGAACTATTAGGTTTAAGGTGGGGCATATTCGATATATGTAACAGCAGATGGGATTGGAACGGTACTTATTCTATTTGGCAAAGGCAAGAGAAATAGCTCATTTTCGCCAAAGGCTTCGGACAAGGTAGTCCATACGGATTGGCGTAACGGATTAATTATATCTGAGGATAATGGTTTTGAAGCTATTGGTGGATCAGTGGACCCTGAATTGAGGTACTTAATTACGTTGACGGTGCTCGTGCCTGGTATATTTAGGGATTGATATACAATATCAGAGCAATGAGTAATCAGATACCGTGGGAGACTCCTTTCAGAAAGCTTGAAAAAGGAAAGCAGCTTAGGAACGTTATGCTCGTCACGCAGACAGATCAAGGGGAGAACCTCGATACATTAGCGATGAAGAATCATATGAGATATGGACATCCTAGTGAAGATCAATGGATGGTTATCAAACAAATTGATGGTTTGAGACGCGATATCCCTCATGTGAAATCAACTCAGTGTGAAGTGTGTGGAACCATCCACGTCCAATACGGTAGTAACTCATTCCCTACAAGTGTTACATGTGGATTTATGTGGACCACTTGGAATAGAGACGAGTGAAGGAGCAACTTACTTCTAAACTGGTCTAGTGGTCTAGTGGTCTAGTGGTCTAGTGGTCTAGTGGTCTAGTGGTCTAGTGTCTGGTGGTCTAGTGTCTGGTGGTCTAGTGGTACAGGGCTCTAGTGACTTTGGAAAGGTTCAGTTATGACTGGGTGGATGCTTGACTGGGAGGATGCTTATATATGGCTGCAAATGGTCTGTACTATATTCCATCAGCCTTTCAATAATGACTACCAATATAAGAATGAAATACATATTCAAATCCGGAATGAATCGGTTGTCTCGATGCTGAATGTACCAGATCTTCATTCATAAAAGAGGCTTCAGGGTAATAAATCATAGTGTAGTTATCAGATCCGCCGTAGGTAGTGCCTTACCTATTCAGGGTATTATGAAGCCTCTCTGCCTGATACTTTGTATATAAGGCCTTTTAATTGATTGTACAGGAATATATTCGTGTAGTACAGGATATTACGGTCTCATAATAAACCATTCTAATAATAAACCATTCTAATAATAAACCATTCTAATAATAAACCATTCTCATAATAAACAACACATTACTAAGCACTCACATACAAAAACACTATTATTTTCACACGTACAGAATTCTATTCACATAATAGCAGTCCAGGATATATCATTTATGGATTTAAATTATACTAATTCCGACTACTGGAAATCTGTCTTGATTGCAATATCTCTGTTCCAACAACTAAATATCCATTTTGGCTCCTCTAGATATCTATGAATCTGTGACGAGGAGAATGACAGATTGACAGAATGACAGTCTGACAGTTTGACAGATTGACAGATTGACAGATTGACAGATTGACAGAATGACAGTTTGACAGATTCACAGAATGACAGAATGGCAGAATGGCAGAATGGCAGAATTGAAAGTAGACTATAATTGATAAGGATATGAATGATACTACAAGTAATGAGAATCGGAACAGTCTAGATATAGTTAAAGAATATAGAGATACTTGTGTATGGATTAATCTATAATATTTAGCTGGAGATGGTGGCATCGTAGTTTGCAGTGTCTTGAGCCCTTCTTCTACCCTCGAAGTAGTTGATCATCTCAGAGTACGTTTGGGAAATGACCGAGGAAATGGTATTGTTAGTTCATGGCACGAAGAATGAGTAGATGAAGCAGCCGGAATCCTTGGAGTCTTTGGAGTCGAGGTTCTTGATTCGGGGGTCAACCTTCACCTGGACCAATGTTCCACACTCCAACAAGAACAAGTTGGTGTCCTTGGAGATTGTGTTGGTAGGATGCAACTTGATAGGCGAGCTAGGTTCTTCTGATTCTTGGTCATGCAAGTACTCAGTATAGGATACTGTGGCACTTATGTTCAAAACTGACGAATCCAACTGGCACGGGGGCCTTGAAAGTAGTTGAGTCCAAGGAGACAAATCTAGGGCCTGCAGAGCTGAATGCTGCACCAGTACAGTAGGCCAACTCAAACGCCTGTCTCATGAGAGTAAGAGTAAGAGTAAGAGTAAGAGTAAGAGTAAGAGTAAGAGTAAGAGTAAGTAAGATTATAACTACTATTAGAGCAGAATCAAGTTAATGGTAATCTTTACAGAATATGCAATACCCTAGTGCTTAACTTGACTTCTAAGTCAAACTAGTACATCAGAGCTGGACATTATAGATTACTCTAAGAGTAGTATTAAAGTAGTGCATTAGTATAGTAGTGCATTTGTTAGATCCACCATGTGCAGGGCCCTGCCTATGAAGGTAGTATGAAGTCTCCCTACTTCCATTGAATCAGATCGTGGACCTCAGTTTACAAGTAATATGTTCCAGTCCGTCTTGACCTTTTTTTATGTGGACTCTCACCCCTCTGGTGGAGAGTTTTTCGGTCACACGTTTCTCTCAAAGTTATATAAGCCACTCCGGTTCCTCTCTATGAGGAACCATCAACGAATACAAGTCTAAGGCAATTTACGTTATAAAAAACTTAACAATAATAGTGCAGTAGTATAATATTGCAGTAGTATAATAGTGTAATAGTATAGTAGTGCATTAGTATAGTAGTGCATTAGTATAGTAGTGCATTAGTATAATAGTGTATTAGTATAGTAGTGCATTAGTATACAGTCTTTTTGAATACTATTCAAACCAGCGCGGCAATATGTTTCAAACCAGACTAGCAAAATTAAGCAGACGAATAATTAAAAAAAGTTTCGTACTTACGACTTAAAAATCGTTAAGGGTCAAGGATTTGAAAAAATAAACTGTTTATGTGAAAGCTTTATTAAGTATTTGAAAAAACAGTAATTTGTCGAACTATTGGCTTGTTTAATTTTGCTACTGTGGTTTGAATAGTGTTGTCGCACTGGTTTGAATAGTTTTAAAAAACACTGTAGTAGTGCATTAGTATAGTAGTGCAGTAGTATAGTAGTGCATTAGTATAGTAGTGCAGTAGTATAGTAGTGCATTAGTATAGTAGTGCAGTAGTATAGTAGTGCAGTAGTATAGTAGTGCAGTAGTATAGTAGTGCAGTAGTATAGTAGTGCAGTAGTATAGTAGTGCATTAGTATCGTAGTGCATTAGTATAGTACAGTAGTTGAGAGTGGGTAAGTTTTTTTTCTTTTTTTTTTCTTTTTTTTAAAGTCCACTCCTGTATTTAAGGTCATTGAACGTAACCAGAATAATAAAAACTATCTCCAATAATGTATGGTCGCTGACAAAATCTATGTATAAATAAACCAAGACTTAGACGTGTCTACATGCAGCCTCACACTTTATAGCCCCAAAGCAAACACCTAATCCCTCGACCTTCAAGTTCCGAAAAAAAAAATATCTCTTTGATATTTCATCTCTTCCTAAAAAGGTACTTCCTAAAAAGGTAATTCCCAAAATGTTTATTTCCCCAAAAGGTAATTCCTAAAACATGTTGTACCTGAAAAGGTTGATTCTTTGCCTAGGGCTTATCTGGCGGTCACGTGCCCTACGCACTGCACTGATAGCGGCACCTTCCACCACACGCACACCCCAGAAAGCGGCCCTCCCACTCCAGGAACCCATGGAGTTTTCAAAGGTCCTCAAGGTGGACAATGTACTACTTACGCGCCGAGGCCATCACCTCCGTGGCTCGCTTGTGCTTTCCCGTTTCCACATGGTGTTTTCGTTTCCCTCTGCTCAGGGCCAAAAGCCCCGGGAAATCTGGATCTGTTACCCAGTGATTGAGCGGGTAAAGAAATCCCGAGGTTGTTCATGGAGCCCTGGACAAGGTGTTAAGAGTGGTCAAAATGTTTCCGGTCAAAGTGGACAAAGTGTTTCTGGTCAAAGTGGACAAAGTGTTTCTGGTCAAAGTGGACAAAGTGTTTCTGGTCAAAGTGGACAAAGTGTTTCTGGTCAAAATGGGCAATCTGTTCAAAATAGGCAATCTGTCCAATCTGTCCAAAAGGTCCAAAATGTCCAAAATGTCCAATCTATTCAAGAAGTCCAAAATGTCCAATCTGTCCAGAATTCGACTACTAAAAATAATAGCTCTAATACTAGTGCAAATACTACTGGTGCAAATGTGGCAAGTGGCGCGGATGGTGATGGACAAAACCTCAATGTTAATGCAGAAGGCGGCAAAAGTGCGGCAGTCAAAAGTGCAGTTGAGGGTGCGGCAGTCGAAGGGGCGGTAGGGGTAGATGGAGCGGCAAAAAAACCCCCTGTGCGAGGCCTAGGCTCCGAGGTGGCCGGCTTCGACCGTTACCTGGCCTCCAATATCCGCGTCATGTGCAAGGACTTCACCTACTACCTGTTTGATTTTGTCAACGATGCCATATGTACAGAGGTCTATGTGAATCTCAGCAGACTCGCCACGGCTGCAAAGAGCAAGGGCACCATTAGTGAGTTCTATGCATTTGAATATAGACCCAATGCTTTGGAGCTGAAACTCAACGGTGCAGGATGGGCCATTTATGATCTGGACCAAGAGTACCGACGCCAGGGGCTTTTAAAAGATCCAAATGATGAAGGAAATAAACGGTGGCCATGGCGACTTACTCGGTTGAATACAGGTTACCGCTTTTGTCCGTCCTATCCTCAGACCTTCATGGTACCCACGGCTATATCAGATAGTGTGCTCCAGCATGCGGGCAAATTTCGGTCCAAACAGCGTGTTCCCGCCATAGTATATCGGCACAGAATGGGCCCCAATGGTAACATTATTGCCCGGTGTCTGCAACCATTGGTGGGGTTGAACATCCAGAACCGCTCGATGCAGGACGAGAGATTGGTAGAGGAGATCTTCCGGTCACAGAGCCTGACCCTGGTGGAGATAGAACAGCCTCAAAGAAATTTGATAGTGGATCTCCGCCCAATCACAAATGCCATGGCCCAACATGCTCTTGGTGCAGGAACAGAAAACGTCGACTACTACCGGGGAAAACATACCGACGACGAAGAAACCAAGGTCAGCTCGTCACGCGCCCAGCATGTCGACAAGGTTTTCTGCAATATCGACAACATCCACATGATGAGAGACTCGCTCAATAAGCTTACGCAGATTCTCACTGATCTTGATAAAAACCCCTATGAATCATCACAACTTCTTCAACAAGCATTGACGAAAACCCAATGGCTCCACCGACTCTCAATAATTCTTCAGAGCGTGGACCGAATCTGCAAATCCGTGCACCTCAACAATACTAATATCTTGATTCATTGTTCGGATGGCTGGGATAGAACGTCTCAAGTGTCAGCGTTGTCTCAGCTTTGCTTAGACCCATATTTCCGGACTATGCGTGGATTTATGGTGCTTGTGGAGAAAGAGTGGATGAGTTTTGGGTTCAAATTCGCTACACGAGCAGATCATGGGGGATGTATTGGAGCCATATTATCATCTTCCCCTAGTGAACCCAAACAGGATACAGGAGGAGCGGACTCAGAGCCTCTGAATCCACTCCAGAATCTCTCGCTTAATTCGTCTTCCAATGGTGCCAAAACAACCGTGACGTCATTTCTTCAGAGAGCCGCCAATCACATCAAGAATACCGCGTCCAACTTGGAGAGCAGTGACAACACATCGGTGTATTCGGGAAGCAACGAGCGGTCGCCCATCTTCCACCAGTTCCTTGATTGCGTGTACCAGATCTACCGGCAACAACCCGACAATTTCGAGTTCAACAGCCGGTTTTTGAAGCGACTTTTTTACCATTCGTACTCGTGTCAGTACGGCACGTTTCTCTGCAACTCGGAGAAGAGTCTTAAGGTGGATGAAGTCTTGAGCAAGTCTACAGTTTCCGTGTGGGAATATTTTCTTTCGCGGCCAGCGGAGTTCTTGAACCCGGCCTACGATGCGGATGCAAATACCGATGTGATGTTTTTTAATTACTCCGATGTGAAGTGGTGGCATGAACTATATGGCCGAACAGATACGGAGATGAATGGGCTTTCTAATTCACTCGATAAGAAGTTCTCGCAGCTTGGGCGAACCATGTCTCCAGCCCAAGAAGGCAAGACCTAGAATGTGAAGTGGATAAAGTGGAATAAAGAATAATATTGGAATTGCTGGAAGTTAGATCCATGAGTTATTGGACAGGGGTATAAGTGTTGAACAGCTTAATATACCAGCGTTGAACAGCACAATGTACCAGCTAAAAGATTACTTGATTGATTCATTGGTATGATAACTACTACAATACTACACTCTGACTGGTGCCAATGGTTAGTCGTCAGTGCAATACCATAGTTGGTAAAGAATCAGTGGAGTCAGAAGTATGTTGGTTATTGGTGCAGTCAGTTGGCATTAATAGGGCAGAAAGGGTATGATATTGAAGACATTGACTTCACTCGTTCCCCCAAACGGTTCAATTCCAAAGACCCCAATCCATCCACTCACTTAACCAATATCCATTGATGAATGGTGATTCCCAATGTGAAGTATTATAGACACCAAGTCTTTTTTTAAGAAATGGGAAACATTATAATTGGTGCATACTATGCACTGCATTGGTTAGCGAAGTTAAATTCTTTTGAATTGCCGGCATTTGGTAATGAGGATTAGAATGTTAAGTAGGCTATATAGAATAGTGAGCAAGCCAATGCATAGTAGTCATAATACTATGTCAGCATGTTTTTTATGATTTCCACTAATAATATCTAATATCATGTTAGCGCTAAGTATCCAATTCAGTACATTGGCTTATATGTACCAAAACCTTTTTTCAGAAGAATTTCCGTGTGAAAGAAATTGGTTATGAGCCCGCGTTAGTATGTTATGAGCCCTGTTCACTTACTATCACTATTACAGTATAAACGAACTTCTACCGTCCACTAAAATGTAAGACTTTCCGAAGTCATTCTAGATACATTCTATTACAACATTGCCTTAAAATGAGGCTAAATTTTGGTGATCTGAAAATCAGAAATACTGAAAAACTATGACCATTTATATGCGCTTACACGGGTATGCGCTTATACTGCCTTATCGCATACCTCTTCTTTTGATCCAACACTAATACACTACTCCCCTCTGCCACATATTCACTACATTAAAACGGCTTCTCCTGCAGTTAATCGAAAAACTTAGATTGTACCACTATATCAGGCATAATAGAATATGTCTTCCTTAGTCAGACGTGATATGTAGTACTGGACTGTTCTATACAGTGAGCCAAAGAAGCCAAGTAAGCAGTTCTCTTCCTTGACCCTCGAACATAATGATCTAAAATTACTGTCTTTTTTATATCTACAGCCCGCAAAAAAAATTCTCTCTTTCTGGCTTTTAAAAAATTGACTGTACCCAATTCTAACAAGGTCGTGCACCACTCATAACTACTATTCCGTCCTAACACACTACTCATTAAACAACCACACACAAAAAAAATAAAACACTCCTAGTAATGAAAAGTACCCAAAAAGTAGTAATTCTAAGAAACCCTTACACCATATATAATGAAAACCCCTAAAATGTTCCAAGCCCCTAAAATGTCCCAAGTCCCTAAAACCAAAACCTCCACCTCTTTATTCTTACTGTACCACGTCGGACCACAGCTTATCTTTTTCATCTATGCGCGCCGGGGTATCTGCAGTCCCACCATCGACCATCCGTCCGATTCGGTACTCCACAGCCACGTCTAAACGACCCAACCACTCAACACTTTTCGTGAACTCCACCCAAAACTCTTCCTATACAGGATTGCAAATCTTTTCCCTAAAAAAACACTTTATAAATTCTCACTGACTTTTAACCTACAACATTTTACACCAAGAGACACGTCGTTTTCGTTTCTGTTTTACAAGTGCTTAGCTCAGATGACGCTTAATAGTGGGTATAATAATAATATACATAAAAGTGTGATCAGATTCTACTCGCGATTAACCCCTAAGTTAACATGTGGCCCCCAAGGAGTTGAGGGAAGACTACCGTCGACCTTCCACAAAAACGTTGAAAATAACTCTACTAGTGTGGCTCTAGTAGACCCGTACCTCATCTACCAGAACTATGTGAAAATGGGTAAATTACAGAAAGATGAGCTGCAACTTCGGGCCATGAAGGAGTTCCAAAAGTTATTCTATAGACTTGTGGATTATAAGCCCGAACAAGAAATGGCCATTAAAAAGTCTCTCCTCATACGGAAACTCGAGATCCTTCAGGCCCAGGAAGAGAGACACATGACGTCACTTCGCAATCAACCTTTATCTAGTTTCAGACAACTTTTCCGAAGAGATATCAATACCAAAAAAAAAGAGGTGGTTCGTTTTTTAACGGATGAAGAAGAATTACGTCATATTCCTTCTCCTCAGGGACTTCTAGTTAATGGAGAAGTCGGGTGTGGGAAATCCATGCTCATGGATATTTTCGCCAATAGTTTACCTCATTACCTGAAGATGCGTTGGCACTATAGCAACTTCATATTATGGGTTTTCGGAGAAATCCATAAGATCCAAAAAGAACGTATGCTTACAGCTTCTGTTTATGGTAAGCACAAGATGACCATGGAAAATGAGTTTATCCTTTTTGAAATCGCCCAGAAAATGATCCACCAACTGACGGTATTCATGCTTGATGAGTTCATGCTTCCGGATGTGGCTGCGGCTCAAATCATCAAGATCCTCTTTACTTATTATTTTAAGCTTGGGGGTGTTTTGGTGGCCACCTCCAATAAATTACCGGAAGAGCTTTATTCGTCGGAATTCAATAAGGCCCGGTTCAAGTCGTTTGTGAGTATTTTGAATTCTAGGTGTATTGCCATGGATATGAACTCACTGATTGATTATAGACAACATTTTGCCCAGACTTCCAATGAAGAAAGCAATATGGTGGTTAAAAAGGGGAACCCTCACCACCTTAAAGAATGGACTCGCCTTGTCACCACCAAAGCTTTGGGTATGGTCGAACCAATCGATTTGGAAAATGTACCTTGGAAAGAAGCTCAAATTTCTGTGTATAACCGTACATCGGTGATTTCTAAAACGTATGGCGGTGACTGTGGTGTGTGTTTCTTAGACTTCGACACTATATGCAGGGGCCTCTATAGTTCTTCAGACTATATCACTTTAGCATCAACTTTCCAAACGGTGATTGTGGATAATGTACCAGTGATGACATCCAAAATGAAAAATGAAGCCCGTCGGTTTATTACACTTTTGGATGCTTTATATGAAGCTCGGTGTCAGTTATTCCTCCGCACTGAGGAAGCCTTGGACGGGCTATTCTTCCCTGAAACACTGGACGATTCAACCGTTGACCGTGAATTGGTACAACAAGAAGAGATGTTTGCCAAAACATCCATGCAGACTCTAAACCCTTACAGGCCCAATGTCACGTCGTATGACCAGGATTACGCCAAAGAGTATAATACAGACGGAGACTCGAGGCCCAAAAACTTTGCTAATGTCAAGGCATTCACTGGAGAGGACGAGAAGTTTGCATATAAAAGAGCCATTTCCCGGGTCCATGAAATGGTGGCTTCAGACCATTGGCGTAGCTCTGATAAGTGGATTCCTATTCATGAGCAAATGCGACCCTGGGAGACTCTCCAGGAAACTAGTGCAAACGAAACTACTGCTACAAAAAGTGATACAAAAAGTGATACAACAAGCCAAAATAATTCCATTGCAAAAAATGACTTTTTTAGTGGTGTTGATTTTCATGGGAATATTCTGGATGGAGATATTCTGGATGGAGATATTCTGCATAGAGATATCAAAGATATCAAGGCCTCGTTAAGAGAGAGCTCACCGCGCGCTCTAAGTCAGCAGTACGATAAATCGTTCCAGGACTTCAACACCAAAGTTGCACCTGCATTTTTGAATCTTCTGCATTTCTGGGGCATTGGAGAATGGACTCATGAACAACGCAGAAAAATCAAAGATAAAATCGCTCGTACTTGGGTCAGTGGAGGTATCAAGTGACCTATTTTAGGGTATCCAAAGAAGTATGTGGTGGTGTTTAAACTTTCTTTGAGATCAGAAATAAAGGGGGGGACAGTAAGTGATAGTTAGTGCTGTGTGGTTTTACTTTTTAAAAAGAGGTGTGTAGTTTATGGTATTTAGTATATGATATTGAGTCTTAGGTTATGAGCCCTGAGATAATATACATCATTATCTATACTAAGTACCTTTGTACAGTTCTTTTCAAAACTATTCAAACCAAGGGGGTGAAACTATTTGGATCCATAACAAGAAAAACTAAGCATTCTATTAATTCAAAAAGTTATGTAGCCCTTCACACAGTCTTTCAAAACAAATGGGGTAATGTCTCACGATATATTCAGTAGAATTCAATATTCTGAAATCTTAAATCTGAAGGGATTGCCTTATACACTCTTTAAATTATTGGTTTGTTTAATTTTTCTAGTATGCTTTGAATAGTTTTGAAAAAACACTGTATTTAGTATTAGGTTGTGAGCCCTGGGCCACTGTACATCATTAACTATACTGACTACCTTTGTATTTTGCCAGTGTGTAGAGTGCGTTCTTCATACTGCTGTATTGTTATTCATCATATTTACATGTTTCGTGACTCTTGGAATAAATCTATTTTTATTGGGGCTGTATACATTTAGTGTCTAGTCTATCTAGTCTCTAGAAATTTTACTTTATCCCAAGGCTTTGCTACCACTGTGGAATTCATGGTGTATGAGGAGAAAACACTATTGGTGGCCTTGACGTCTCAATGTGCAGTTGTGGGGTACGATGTGATTACAGGAAAGAAGAAATTTGAATTATGGAACCCTCCTTCCTATGGTATCCCGAAAACCCTCATTACCAGTTCAATTTGGCTCCTTTTGGGTACTTCCAAGGGTATACTCTGTTTATATGACATGAGATTCCGGGTTCGTGTGAATGCATGGAAGGTCAAGGTTGATCAAGAAGAACATTCGGCCATTGAAAAATTGGTTATGGTTCCAGAACAAAACTTAGAAAGGACGGAAAGGACGGAAAGGACAGAAAGGACGGAAAGGACGGAAAGGACGGAAAGGACAGAAAGGATGGAAAGGACAGAACGGACAGAACGGACGGAGGGTTGCTTCTATTTAGTTTTGAACAAATTCAAAATTATTATCGGTTGGTTGGCCATATCTTTGGAATTAATTGTTAAAGTGTATGCCTGAGTTCTGGTAGAAACGGTCGGACAAGTTAATTTCAATTGGAGGTTTTGGTAACCTGTTCATCAAATCCTGGATCCAATATAGAGGTAATAGACCCTCGATATTGAACAAAACTTGTATATCTTGAATTTTTGCAAAAGCCATGCTTAGGGTCATGGAAAGATGATGTTAACATATCCGAGAAAATTTGCTCAGGAAGACAGGAGGGAGAGGAGGGTTTGTTTTGTTTAAGAGAGGTATGAAGAAAACAATTGATTCATAGGTCTAGGCAAGAGAGCCAAGAACGGGAAAGTCATGGAAACAGAGTGTTGGGAAGACAGGATGTTGGAATATCGATATGCTGGGAAGACAGAGTCATTCAAAAGATTTGATCAGTTACAAATGGTCCCCAACAGTGTGAAAGATATACAGAGCACACAAGATCAGTAATCTACTACCACTATTACTGAGTGACACTTTTACTGACTGACTGACTACTGACCTACTGACTACTGACTACTGACTACTGACTACTGACTACTGACTACTGACTACTGACTACTGACTACTGACTACTGACTACTGACTACTGACTACTGACTGACTGACTGACTGACTGACTGACTGACTGACTGACTGACTGACTGACTGCTACTTGATACAAACTAATATTAGTAAATAGTTAGCAACCAGAGTGTTGTAACAGTATGCTAAGAAGACAGTGTTAGGAACAGAGCGTTAGCAATCGTCATCATTACTCTCATGTTCTGCTGCATTTCCCAGGTGGACGCCTACATCTTCGCAGCTATGTCCTTGCACTCTTCTCGTCTTAGCTCTTAGTCAATTTTCTTGATGGTACTTCGAAAGAGATCAAGGGCCATATTAGAAGCCACAAAGTATGGAGGATCATACACATGGTGTTGGGACATGGTATTAGAGATAGAAAAGTATGAGGAAGAGGTAGGGTCTTCAGCAAGTTATGATATCAGCATATGGATCAAGAAAGGGTTTTGGAATCGTGTTGAAATTGGGTTGAAATAGAGTTCTGTGTTGGAACATGAGGAACCAGTACATCAGAGATGTACTGCATGTTCCATGTGACTGCATGTAAGCAGGACAGATGAAACAATGTTGAGTATTGTTGAAGGCTCCCGTCTAGCTCTCGTCTAACTCTGAGCATTGTTTTGGAGAAGACAATATAGATGAGGGTGTTTGACGAAAGAGAGAGATGGTTTGGGAGCCCCCAGGAATAATTATATAAAGCAAGGATCCTGCTCAGTATTGAGCGGTATCAATAAGAAGATTAAGATCACGGATATCAACTCTAAAGAAGTCCATAAGCATTTAAGATGATCACTGAAGTCTCAACATGAAGGGACTTGTTGAACTCCAACTTGATAACTGTTCCAGATTATGGGAGTGTATATCACAACTCTCAACATTCTGGAAGGGTTCTGGAAGGGTTCTGACAAGAGTTCAGAGGGGCTTGGGGGTTCAACTTGGCATTCCTGAGCATACCTCCATATAACTGAGTTGAATGCCTGGTTCTTCTTTCCAACCTCAAACAAGATCTAACCATGGCATTCATGTCCTTCTTACTATTAGATCCACCATGGTTAATGTGATCTTTCTATGGAGGTATTAGTTTCTCTCAGAAAGACCACCCATCAACGAACAAAATAGATAACTCACTACTTATCGTTCAATAAGAATCTAACACTTACCATATATGGATATTATACCATAAAGTTCATCTTCAGAGCCATGAAATAGAACCATTGATAGGTATGATTCATTGTGAATGGGACAGATTTACTGGGAAATTCTAGGGGTGGACTCCATAGAGGACCCGTTTTTGGGATGGTTGGAGGAGGACATGAACCAGAAATTACTCTTTGGGAGATCCCTGAGTTTGAATATCCGTCTAGCCTCCAGTTTGTATAGTGTCTAGTCTGTCCAGTGGCGAGTGTGGTCAGTAGCGACTCTGTCCAGTGGCGAGTGTGTCCAGGGGCGACTCTGTCCATTTTGTCTAGTCTGTCCTTATGAATACTATTTATTACAATAAGTATTGTTTAGTTTGCCCAGTGTTTACTCTTTACTCTCTAGTGGTTACACTGCGTAAGCTCAAACACCTGAATAGGTAGAGCACTACCACACGTACTCATATACCTATTCTTTAGTTTAGTGTATAAATGTTTTTTCAAACCTATTCAAAGCACAATAGCAAATTTAAATAAACCAATAATTCAAAAGGTCTCGTAAACCTCTAACAAGGTATTGTATGCAGGACAATAAGAAAACCCAGTTCAATAGTTCATGTTTCTTTCTCGTTTTGACCCTTGATTGGCACTTCATCAAGACCTCCAAATGCATTTCAACTGAGGTAATCCTCCATATTTAAGATTTCACATATCAGAAGGTTGAACACTTCAATGAATTAATGTTGGTGTGAATCATTCCACCATTTGGTTTGAAAGACTGTGCAAATGGGTGCCGGTACGAGACTTTTCGACTTATTGGTTTGTTCAATTTTGATAGTATGGCTTAAGTAGTTTCGCCGTTTTGGTTTGAATACTTATGAAAACACTGTATAACTGACACATGGAAGGTACCCACTACACTACACACACTCTACACTAGACTCCTACAGTACTATACACTACACTACACTACACTACACTCTTAACCACACTCTTAACCACACTCTTAACTGCACTCTTAACTACACTACTATACACTACACTACTATACACTACACTACTATACACTACACTACTATACACTACACTACTATACACTAAGTTACTATACACTAAGTTACTATACACTACACTACTATACACTAAGCTACTATACACTACACTACTATACACTAAGCTACTATACACTACACTACTATACATTAAGCTACTATACACTACACTACTATACACTAAGCTACTATACACTACACTACTATACACTAAGCTACTATACACTACACTACTATACACTATACCAGAATACAGTTATGTGAAATACCACTGACTGTCTCTCTAGCACCGCAGCCACACACGTGACTTTGGTTCCGTAAAAGCTCACCCCAATATAAAAGGACAAGCTCCTACTAGTTTATAACACAACCAAAAATGTTTATCAATTGAGTAAGGGTACATAACAAGATTTATCTCGACCCCAACCCCACTTCTTTTAATTAGCGAAGATGTACTGGTGTTTTCCAAGGACCTCTGTTGTTTCTTCATATACACTCCTTCACTGCTACACTGCACTACACTGCACTACATTCCTACACTGCACTACACTCTTACACTAAACTACACACTAAACTACACGCTAAACTACACACTACACTGCACTCCTACACTGCACTACTACACTGCACTACTACACATCGATTGCCGTAGATAATAGAGCAGGTAGAAAAAAAAAACACACACACAGTGGCAAACCAAGACGTACCGAAAAGAATAGAAGGAAGTCTAAAATACGGTTAAGGCAATGGCGAAAAAATTAGTGTAAAAGTAACTTTGGTCCAAGTACAATTCAAGTATTTACCGTAGGTTGTATGTTGGAAGTGAACAATGAATCATCATTTATGGTAAAGAAACGCGCACGCTCATATAAACCCTTAAACCCTTAATAAAGTGCGCTATACTGTACTTAGTAGTTCAAAAGGCAATACTTACCATACTTTTCTATACAATAGGAAGATTTAGCTCTCACATTTTACTTGTGTGAAATATATATTTATATATATAAGAAGGAACTCTAGTCTATTTCCTAGTATTAGTTAACTAATCAGAATATGGTCATACCAGTAACACTGAGACCAGTGAGTGCGAGACCAGTAACACTGAGACCAGATACAGCCAGACCAGATACAGCCAGACCAGTAACAGCCAGACCAGTAACAGCAAATCTACCAACAACATGTCACGTGAAACGACATAACTATTTACCTATCTTAATCAGACCACAAACTTTTATGAACAACAAAAAGTACGTCACTCTTGACTCTATTCGTTTGGTTATTGAAAGGGGGACCACCTGATGTACGTGTATTTCAGACATAAATGGAGACGTTTAGTATTAAAAGAGAATATAATGAAATAGTATTATTCTGCGTTATCTTCATCCATCAGGGTCATGAATTACTATGGTATACGGTATAGACTATGATTTTGTAGTAGTAGTTGTTAGATTCATGAATTCCTCTGATACTTGGAGTTATGTTGATTCGTAGACATTCGTAGAGTTAGCATTTGCAACTTCGCGTTCTGCCGAGGAACTGAGCGCACATGCCCTACTCCGCGCTCCACTCCACTCCACTCCACTTCACACCACTCCACTCCAAATCATACCCAACCATATTCACCACCACACGACTACCTCCAGACCAACTTCATCCACTTACCTTTACGAACCCAATTACCCAATTTAGATTTCCTATTTAGATTTCCAATTTAGATAACTATACAGACTGCAGTGTACCGGAAGTATCCAGAGTATTACCAGATTTGTCCAGAGTATAGGCACATATACCCACTCCCATATATATATATATATCTTCCAGGAGATCATCTGTACAATAGACCAGTGTTCATCAACACAAGAAACTGGACCAGGTTAAGTGACCCTTAGAACTTATTGACCAGATTAAGTGACCCCTAGAACCCATTGACCAGATGACCGTGCTCACTGCTGAACGTCTTGTTAAATTGGCTTACAAGTACCCAACGTTATACCACAACTGGTACATCCTTGCATCCACAGCACTCACCGTGGTTAATGAACCCCAGGAAATCGGTAAGGTGTTGCATTTTGCCTTGAGACAACAACTTCTCGAGGTGCTGCCTTCTATGGAGAAACTGCTCCTAACTGATGGGTACCTTCTTAAGTTGGCCGAGGACTCCATAGCATCTGCAGCCAAATATGCCGAGTTCCTGGCCATTGGCGTCAACTTGCCTGATATCTTGATCCCTTATACTTACCATGATAAGCTTCCGCTTCCTTATAAGTATAGTCGTAGCGAAGATATCCATGCGGCTCAGAGTATGATAGCCAATAAGATCCGGGAGGCCATATTGAAGATCGCTCCTATTTCGGGGTTACCCAAATCCATTGAAGCATTGACGGCTTTACGTAATGTGACTCCTACCAGTGTGAAACCAGACCTGAAACCAAAAAGAGGTGCTACTATAGTGCCCGGTCACGTGAGCTCCCTGGCTCTCGTGCAGGAAGATGTTGCAGGCACAAGGTTTGAAAATGAAGATATTCCTACTTATGATACCATTGACGGCCCAATTTCTCTGCGGTCAATCAATTCGCAAAACCTCTTGCAAACCACCGTTCGAGGCTCGGATTTCTGGAGTGCAGTGTATGGGAAAATCCGCAACAGGGTTCGTAACCAGATGTACAATGCTTACCCTGACTTATGGCAATATGCGTTCCACAGTGTGTACGGGCCTATATTGAGCAATACCGAGATCTTGCCGGCCAAGGAAACGTCGTTTTGTGTGGTGACGGCTTTGATTCCACAGGACGTGAATCCTACATTGAAAGGTCACTTGAAGGGTGCAATCAATTTGGGTGCAACTCGTGAAGAAGTGGAGCAGATCCGGCTTCTTACGTTTGATGTGTGCGATTGGTCTGGGAACGTCCATTGGAAGGGCGGAAAGGAGAATGTGGCCAAGTTGTAATGTTTTTTGAACTAGGGATTACGTTATTTGGTCTCAAACTTAGGATCATGCTTTACTCCCACGTCAAGGATAATGCCCCATTCCATTCCACTATACACTTCAACAGCCTTATTCCCCTATAGACCTCAACTGCCTCATTCCACTATACACCTCAACTGCTACATTACATGCCACCATATGCCTTAACTGCTTCATTCTGATATATTCCGGCTACTTATATTTTGCCAACCAAGAATTCGTGTGTGATATATTAAGTGTGACTCTTACTATTTAAGTAATTGGTCACCTATGTATCTAGCACTACAGTGAAGCTTCATGTGGTGAACATACTATACCAGTGTAGTACTTATTCAAATACATTACTATATGACTATAATGTGGTCCTGTCAGATCCACCATACCTAGTTAGTTACCTATGGAGGTACTGTGAAGCCTCTGTCTGATACTATTAAGAACAACGGCCATTTCAAATGCCATATCACGGCGTTCTGCCATTAAAATAATTCACGAGGTACTATGATGGCCTTTTTTCGAATATGCCAAAACAATCTTCACCATTGCTCTAGTGAAGAGTTGTTTTCGATACTAAGTTTCTGCCCAGTTTCTCTTTTTCTTTGTTATATAAGTTAGACTGGTTGTTCTCTCTAAGGAGCCATCAACAAATTAAAGTAACTTGGTACTTAACATCACAGTAAGAATCTAACAACTTCTATGTGGTTTCTACTTGTAGTCTAGTACCTATACCAATGTAGTACCCCTACCAAATATAGTGTAAAGCATCAATTCTAGGCATCAAAAGTAAACAATAGCTAGGAATAAGCATTTATATTATCCATATGACCTCTAAGGTTTGTCATTGTCTTAAGTAGTGAATACTCCTTCAATGAAGCCTTTTTTCTTATTTACATTTTGGTGGTGCTAGTATAAGTATAATTTATGATCCCTGCCTTTGAGTACGTCTGATAAGAAACCCACCTAAACGTCAGTTGGAGATTCTAGTCTGGACAGACTTTTACTAGACAGACTATTAACGAGTACGTAGCATTCACGGAGGTGAGGTACTTCGTGGGTATGTTGTATGTAAACAATAAGGCTGTGCAGGTCATACACTAGTGGAGAAATACCAAGGGGTGACCCCACCCCATCTTAGTACCTTGGTCTTGTATGCTACAACTTACCTATCCCTGTATACAGTGTTTTTCAAAAGTATTCAAACCAGGGCATCAAAATGTTTGGAACCAGAACTAGCAAGAATAAACCAACCAATAAATAAAAAAGGTTCGTACCCCTTCACAGAGTCTTTCAAACCAAAATGGCGTATTGTTTCACCCCAACTTTCATTAGAATTCAATATTCTGAATTCTTAAATCTGGAGGCTGATTTGAATAATTTTGAAAAATACTGTACTAATATACACTAAAACATATGTTGAAGCAGACTCATACTGAACAGACTCATACTGGACAATTCAATACCGGACAATTTTATACTGGTCAATTTCATACTGGGTCAAATAATTGAATACTCCTAGTGGATGAGCTACACATACGACTATGAGTTCTGGCTTACTATGGGCGCTGGTTGACTATGAGCTCTGGTTGACTATGAAGTCTGATGATCAATGCAATGAGTAGTTGAGATAGAGGGTATATAGTGGTATAGTAAATTACACGGTGGAAAGAGTAAAAACGAGAGAGCTTGGAGTGGTGTATTCAGTATTAGTGAAACGTACTGGAACAGAGTACATTATAGAGTGGTATAGTGTAGTATAGAGCTAAAATGGAGTAGTAGAGAGTAGTATAGAGTAGTAGAGAGTAGTAGAGAGTAAAATGGAGTTGCAGAGAGTACTAGTCAAGACTGGTAGAGTATACAGTAAAACCAAAAAGCAGTATCTTGAAGTAGTAGTATAAAATAGTACTCTCGAGTAACAGTTTAAAGTGGACTAATCATGTTAGAGAGTAGTAGTAGTAGTAGTAGTAGTAGTAGCATAGACATGTATGGAGTCTGATAGATAAGTTAGGTGTGTTTTAGATATGTATGGAGTATTATAAATATGTATGGAGTATTATAAATATGTGTGGAGTATTATAGATAGGTATGGAGCAGTACAGAATGAATAAAGAAGTCTTGTATACTCATGGATTAGAATCTAAAGTAGTAGTTCTGAGTCATCGTAAGTCCCAATAGACTGTAGTATAGGATTCAGTGGTATAGTGGTATACGGTAAGGAACAGAGTACTAGTGACGGACCATGGAATGGTATGCGATTGTATAACAAATTGATGAGTCCCTAAAGCATTTTTAGAATTAATCAAATGGTCTTTTTTTCTCACTCTATAGTTAAAAGGTGGGAGAAATTAGATACACTATTATGAAGAAAGGTGTAAATATACAGTATAAAGTGATGAGAAATTAACACTAACAATATAGCCGGTTTAGTGACCTATAAAGAAGAAAATGTAAATTATGAAAAAAGTAAAAACCTTAAATTGATCTTGGAAAAGGTAACAGATTAGTATAAATTATGTTCCGTTCTTCAATACATTTATGCCTTATTCATACTATGCTCATTGATGATTTCTACTAGAGAGGAACAAGAGTGGGTTTTACAACTTTGAGAGAAACCGTGGCATCACCAAATTCTCTAATAACAATTGTTGCAATGTGGTGAAGGAAGAAACTCTCCACTACATAATGGGGATTTCACCTCGTTCTATTTTTATATCTTCACTTAAACATCAACTGCCTAAGGTATACCAAGATACCTCCAAGAACCAGACCCACCAAAAGATTTCTTATTGATAATTCTTCTATGAACAATGACAACTCTTCTGCTCCTCCTCCTTACAAAACACCACTCCTTACAAAAACACTACTCATTACAAAAACACTACTCATTACAAAAACACTACTTCTTACAAAAACACTACTCCTTACAAAAACACTACTTCTTACAAAAACACTACTCCTTACAAAAACACTACTCCTAAAGTGTAACATATCTTGATGAGACAATAAGGTCAATGTCTTATAGTATCAGTCAGCCACAGGATGTTACTCCAAAGTTTCCATCACTGTACTTGTTTGCTATCGGTCTCTCGACAATATTTAGCACCAACTGGAATTGACCACCCACTTTGAGCTGCATTCCCAAACAACCCGACTCTTTGGAATAAACTCATAGTGCCTGTGGACATAAACGTAGATGGCCCTATCACTCTCTACGGAGTCACTATCCAGAGAACTTTTGTCCATGACAATCTTATTCATCAAAATCAAATTATAAATCCGAAGATTTCAAATTTGAGCTTTTATCGCTTCATTCGCCGTTACTGAGGTAATCCCCTTTGGTTTTTCTTTTCCTCCGCCTATTAATGTGCTTAAGTTCAGTGGGTAGTCTTGGGACGGTGAAGAACAAATTTGTAAATTCAATTTTATTTGAGGCATAAGCCGGTACCAAAAAAAAAAAAGAGAGGGTGGCCGAAGAAATACGCTCTCAGTCCCCCATACTTGATACCGGATCAAGTGCAATGCGCGTTCACAAAAATTAATGATTCACGTCTTTCTGCAACTCATGATACAGTGTTTTTCAAAACTATTCAAACCAGCCAGGTAAAACATTCTAAACCATACCAGCAAAATTAATTGAACAAACCAATAACTAAAAAAGTTAAGTGCCCCCTTCGCACAGACTTTTAAACCAAATGGCTTAATGTTTCACACCAACTTCCATTTAAATTCAGTATTCTGAAATCTTAAATCTGGAGGCTGGTGTGAATAATTTTGAAAAACACTGTACTTAACGTAATTCGCTACGTTCTTCATCGAAAAACCAAGAGATTCGTTGTTGATAGTTTTTTTTTTTTCTTTTAATAACAAAAAAAAACGAAAACTTGGTTTGAATAAATTTCATATGGTTTGTGTAATTTTTTCAATCCTGAAGAATAAATGCAAAATATCTTGATAATCCTTTCCCTCAAATTCACCTACGGAAACCTTGTTACGAGGAAACCTTGTTACGACTTTTACTTCCTTTAAATCACCAAGTTTGGATAACTTTGAAATTAAAAAAGAGTCACCCCTAGATAAATCTCTCCAAAATTCTCATTAAGCCATTCATCGGTGCTAGTCCTGGTGCCACAACTGTCGTTGTGAATCTGGTGTTATCAAATCTACAGGGCAGACCATCATATACGAAGTACTACTATGGCCGAATAACTATGATTGCCGAAGTACTATGACAATCAAAATCCGTTGCAGGCCACAGTAGGCTTAATAATACGTCTATAGACAGGTACCTGTCTATGGAAGATGTAACAAGTACTATTAAAGAAGAGTATAGAGTAGACTATAGAGTAGAGTATAGAATAGAGTATAGACTATTAGCAGCATAGAGTACGGAAGAAAGTAGAGTATGAGACAGTAGTAGAGTATAGTAACAGTCATGGTGGAGGGTAGTACATAGTGGAGTGTAGTAGACTTCATGGTGAACAATAAATATTGAAAGCTAAAGAGTATTTTGGTCCTCTATCATAACCTATACTAGGTTGTCAATCCACCCAATTGAGCAGACAAGTCAAATAGAAGTAGACAGTTGTGACAGTTGTGACAGTTGTGACAGTTGTGACAGTTGTGACAGTTGTGACAGTTGTGACAGAGCTGTTTCTCTCCTGTTTCAGGTGTGTTTCACCTTGTTTCAGATTACACTTGGTTGTTTCTTGGTCTTGGAATGATTCCAAAGTCTGTATAATAACATCTGTATATATTGATTAACTAGAAGAAATAAACACCTGGCCTATAACTTGATTCTATCCTGTCTCTGGATCAAATATACTTGGGAGCCACAAAACACAAAGAAGGCCAAGTACACGAACACTGCGCCAAACACCGTGTGTGCTACGGCCGCACCATCGTCTGGGTCATTGACCGACCCCATCATGGACTCGTGGCCGGTTTTGAAGAGGTAGCCAATCACCGAGAGAATGACGATGGCAAACGCTGACAAAAGCGTGCAGAAGTAGGCCTTGCCGGTGGACACGACTGGTTTCATGGATGTGGTGGGGAAGTCGTTGAGTCGTTGTGAGAGTCGTTGTGAGAGTTGTTTGAGGCGAGACTAGTGAATGTTGGCTGGGTGCTGTATACAGGAACCGCGCTCCACTATGTCAGTACCGTACCTTTCCATATACATCGTAGTACTATTTTACGTATGGATAGGGTTAGTGTTTGTATTAATGTAATTGAATTAGAGTGGTGGTGGTATTGTGCAATTCTAGTGAGATAGCGATAGTGGTAGTGGTAGTAGTAGTGGTAGTGATGACCGGTACTGTCTAGAGGGTATGGGTCACGTGACTCGTCTAAGTTGACTGACTTCACTCTAGTCGTCAGATTGATCCTTTCTCTTGGTGCTCCAATGGTCGTCCACTTGTGAATTCTTGGTCACTGTTGATCACTGTTTATGTCACGATGAAGCTTGTCGGCCACTTGGTCTAGGTTGAGGCCCGTTTCTTGACGTACTCGTTGGCCTGTGTTCTAACATACAAGATTGTCACTGTTCCAATCACCAATGTCAAAGCCACAAGGAAGGCATTGATTGGAATGGGGTTCATTTTGAACGTCGAGTGGGTGAGTTTATCCAAAACCGACTGGAAGTAATTGACCACGCCTGCTATGCAGATGATGGTTCCGTATACCGTACCAAAGGTATCGAAACCAAACACCTTGGCACAGAAGTCTGACACCGCAGTATAGAAAAATGGCCTGTAAGCAACGAAAAGGCAGATATTCAAGATTCCCGCCATAAAACTGGGAAGGAGCCCAAGAACTCCAATACTCAACGAGACTCCAAGTAAGGCAGTCAAGACCAAAACAGTCGAGCAGTAGTCCAAGAAAACACCAATGAATGGGATTGAAATAATTCCGCCCAAAGGCAAAGCAATATCAAAGATGCGGTTGATCAAAGTTCCTTGGTTCACTGATCCCAACAAGTAAGTGTATTGAGTTCCAACCGTAGCCACAAAGTAATTGAGCCTCAACATCTGGATCGTAGCAAACAAGCACATCAAGTAGAACCATGGCGTGTGGAGCTGGTAGCGGGCCGAGTAGCCATGGAGAATGCCGAAAATGCCACCCGAATGTGTTACCAAAAACTCCTCTCCTTCAATATCATAAGGTTGCTTGAGAGCATCTCCAATCGAGTCTCTTCTTTTTGGTGGAGCAAATTGCACTTCCGACGATAAAAGAGCGTCTGTTTCGTGAGCAATAGGTTCATTATGACGAACTGCAACCTCAGGTGTTGAAGGATCTTGTCCTAAAGCATCAGGACCTGTTGTTTTATATGAATTAGTGGGCATGTATAAGATTTGAGCCACAGTAATAAAAATCGGTACAAGCAAGTAAAGCTTGAAAAACTTGTCCAAGGTAAAAGACTCATGCGAAGCATTGAAAGCAATGCGGTAGAGCAAGAAAATGGCAGAAGATGCATCAAAAGCCCCAGTCAAAAGAGCCAAAATCGTACCGCTTCGAGCAGGAAACGAATTGGACAACTGGAATGACGACATGAACGCAAAAGGCCCCCCTAGCGCCATGGACGCGTAGCCCACCAAGTAAGGATCAAAAAAAGCGCAACTGGAGCTGATTTGCTTGCTAAAGATGAAGATAAAACATGCCAAGTAAAGGAAAAAAGCCCCCACCAAGCCGCAGAACTTCGGGCCCAAGTGGTCCAAGCAACTTCCAATCACCAAAGCAGAAACATTGGTGAGCATGGCACCCACGGTGAACATCATGTTCAATTTAAGGTCCTGTTCCGTACACTTGGCCACATTCTCTTCAGCAGTCAAAGTGGCCGCCACCAACGAGGTGAAACCAACCCCACGTGGCTCCATAATAAATTGCGACCACGTGTCAATGGAAGTATTGTTGATACTAAGGTCACAAGCACTCTCATAGATCTTCTCTTTGATAAGCACCGGCTTCAAGGCTGCAAAACCGAAAATGGGGCCTCCCGAAAGAAGACACCACAATATGGCACTGCCACACTGTAAGAGTCTCCTATTGGAGGGAACGTCGGCGGCAAGCATGGAGTATAGGAAGAAAAGGTAGTACAGGGGGACTTTGGGGAAGATAAGCATTCGCGGGTTATCAGTAGATGCGGTCGGTCACGTGAAAGACATATCGCTCGATACTGTTCGATTCCATCCCTACTATATCTACTCATCAGTATTAGTATTTGTATTGAAAAATAGTCTCAGTAATAATGTTAGTATTACTTTTAATATTACCATTAATTTTACTTTATGAAGTAGTGTTGTGGAGTATTGATACTATCGTGCTAGCATTTGACTGTGGTAGTACGGATATTGGATATATGCTAAATAGTGAGGTACTGTACAATAATCTTCTTCGGAGTCCACTTTAAATCTACCACATAATCTACCACATAATCTACCACACCATACCATATATTACACTATGAATTTAACTAATCCATAACAAATTCTTTTTTACTCGATCTATTAAATTGCTACAGATCTACTAAAAAATGTAGGGCTCATTATGTATGTTTGTATTGGTGCTGCGTTCTGTATTGGGTGCTGCGTTCTGTATTGGGTGCTGCGACAGGGACTATATAAGGTATTAGGTGCATGCCACATTGTGTATGAGAACAATAGGAAGATTTATTGTGCACCTTGTTGAAAGGTGATTGTGTTTGAATAGAAATCAATGCTTTAAAATTCTTATATGGTTCTATGAGTTTAAGTCAAGTGTAGTGGTTATACACTCACTGTTTTATTTATCACCATATATAGTCGCACTGGGTACCCACAATGAAATGAACCACCCCATAATACCATAGTAATATCATAGAATTCGAAGATGACTATAAGAAATAGAGAGTGAGTAGTTATACGGCTCATAATAAAGTTAATATTAGTAGTAGTGGTCCTCTGAGAAGTAGTAGTAGTAGTAGTATCACTAGTAGTAGTAGTAGTATCACTAGTAGTAGTAGTAGTATCACTAGTAGTAGTAGTAGTATCACTAGTAGTAGTAGTATCACTAGTAGTAGTAGTAGTAGAGTAGTAGTAGTAGCAGACTAATTGAGCACACTATCTAATACTACCACTTGGGTGTGGACTACTAGGTGAGTCCTAGATACGGAGTACTTTTACAGCTCTGGTGTAAGGTGAGAGAGCTTTGCTTATAGATGTAGAAAGCTTTTACTTAGTTAGCTGAATCTAGAAATAGTACCGTTAGATAGGTGGAATGAAAAGGTCTTATCTGTAGCTATAAACTATAATTGGAGTTGTTAGATCCACCAAATACAGGAATAAATATCTATAGAGGTATTTTGAAGCCTACTGTGTGTGATCCTAACAATGATCTAGTCCTCATTGTACGTATTACTATGATGAATGTGTGATACGGCGTTTTGTTTTGTTTTTTTTTTGTTTAGTTGTTTTGGTACAATAATGGCTATACTAATAGCTATACTTATTTTGATGGAGGGGTTTTCGAAGTAACGTTTCTCTTAAAGTTATATAAGCTGCTCGGGTTCCTCTATTCGACAAACCATCAACGAACATAATATTAATAAGGAATAAATTTATTACCCTTACACATCAAAACAAGAGTTAGGAGGGTTTATAAAGCTCCTCATGGAGTTTGGCCCTACTGTTAGCCCAATTTCTTTGCAGTTGGATAGCCACAACAAGCTCTTAAATGGATGTTTTCATAAGTGCAGATTAACCACCAGCAGCTAAGTACGCAAGATTTATTATGAAAGGAGAATGACATTCTAAGGGCGTTGTTTCAAAGTGGACATTAGACTTCTGGCCTTATGAAAGATCATCCGAGACTTCGGTGGTGAGTGGGTCTCTCCAGAAATTGACATGGGTGTTCTTTGCAAAACAATAGGTGATGCATTGGTTCCCCTTACCCACGAAGCTTATCCCGAAGTGACTGCTGGTATTGGTTTTTTTCCTTATAAAGATCTAACATCGGACTCTACGGAGTTCACCTTCCGATATGGGTATGCTTTCGACTGTTGTATAGTGCATAATAGTATAGGTCTTTATAGGCAAACATCCTTGTAACGCCAAACTAGTCACCAAGATAGATTCCAGAGAGAGGTATTAAAGTATCATTAATCTTAGTGCAGAAGGCCAATGGAACTGCAGACAAAGGTTCCACAGCAGATTTGGTTGCTTTGGCATAAGGCAAAAGGTATACATCTACCTTGTTTTATATTCCAAGGAGTAATTTTACTATGTTTTTATGTTTACTATGTTTACTATGTTTACTATGTTTACTATGTTTACTATGTTTACTATGTTTACTATGTTTACTATGTTTACTATGTTGAATTCTTGTTGTTATGTTAGGTACTCTGTTCAGTTTAGGTATGTGATGTTGAGAGACAGGAGAGTTGTATTTAGATGCCTTCCCAGACAGCATGCAACTGATCGCAAAGATACGGGGTGATCCAACCACGCGTATGGTTAATTCGTCTGCTCCAATTATTACTTCGGAATATTCGTTAACCTGGTTGACAAACAAGGGGAGGTTATACTGATTGGGGATCAGCCTCAAGTCATACCCTCAGATCTGGTGATCTCCTGCGATACGGCTGATCAGCTTGAACCAGGTAGACCGATGGTCAACACCATTGATAACCATCATACGAATGATGATGTTGTACCTTTTGATGAACCCCAACAAGTGCTGCAGAGTGCAGGTACAGAGACAGAGGCCGGTCCTTTATGGATGGACAACAAATCGGAGGGAACCGGTTCCAGAACAGGCGGAGAGGCAGACTCCGAGACCGAATGACCCGGTGTCAGAATCGTTGTGGTACGGAAAAATACATATGAGCGGCTTTTTCATAGATGAAAATAAAAAGATGAAAGCAGCACAATATGGAAATCGCAGGGTATTCGCCCCACTGTTGATGGGTATAGTTAAATTTCAAGGTGTTTACGCCTTTTGTGTGGTTAGTACAATTTGTCAGGGAAAAAACAAGTAATAAATTAAGGTTCTTTGCTAGCGAATCCCGAGGTCCTTAGGGGATCCGATACCACAATGCTTTAACTGCTTGGTTTCATTAGCTTTCTTTTCCTCCAATTCCTTGATCTTGGTTGATTTTTTCTCCTCCAACTCCTTCGATTGATAAGTTTTCTTCTCTTCAGCCCCCTGGTTTAATTTTTCCTCCAACTCCGTTGATTTCTCTTCCTCATCTTTCTTCAATTCCTCCTCTAATTCTTTAGTCTCGCTCAGTTTTTCTTCCAACTCCTTCAATACCAAAAGCGTACAAGATACAGTAATTTAGACGAGTTTCTATAAACACAGGAATTGCACAAATCTAATCAAGTCATTCAAATCTAATTATAGATTGCTGTTACGGTGTATTGTGAAGGGGTATCACCTGATTCCATTCCACCGCACCTGCATATACCTCCGCCCAATGTGTCAAGTAATTCTCCGGCATGCGGCCATGCAGCACCCAAGTTCTCCGGCAACAAGTGATCCGTGAACCAATGCCAATTATTCATGAAACAGCCCACCATCATTCCTAAAATCGGTACATCCACGTCCTCACTCATAGTCTACTATTAATATCATTACACTGACCCTAATTTACCAGTACCACTAATTTACTAGTACCACTAATTTACTAGTACCCCTAATTTACTAGTACCAATACTGACACTACTATCTCTACTGATACCACTAGGTGTACTGATTCATTCTTATTCTGAACCTCACCTAGTAACCACTACTCTAGACTTCAGTAATCATTTCAATACTTCAGTAAACATTTCAGTAGACTTTTGTGGTGGTCATTTGTTAGACTATTACAGTAGTAGACTCTAATGACTGATTCTTGTAAGAAGCTATTCGAAGCTATTTGAAGCTATTTGTAAGAAGCTATTTTAAAGAAGCTATTTATAAGAAGCTGTTTGTAAGAAGGTACTATGACCATAATAAAAATGTCGGGGCAATAATACTTGCTTTGGTGTTGGTGGTGGTGGTGGTGGTGGTGGTGGTGGTGGTGTGGGGGGGAGTGCATGTGGGCGCGAGATAGCCCGAGATTGTTCCGACTCCACACATGTATAAAAATCGCAACCTCCCGCTGCTACAACCTTTACATCCCTAAACCACCACACCCAAAAACACCCCACCCAAAAACTTTATAGTAAACCATGCCCCACGAAATTTACGATTACCCATTGGAAAAGCTCGAGGCCTTGGAAGGCACCAACATTGAGTTCCCCCATTTCGATTCGGAAGTGGCGTGGAAAATCGGAACTCATGCTAGACAATTGGCTCAGAACTACCCAAAACCCATTCTCATTGATGTGTCGTTTCCCAGTGGACAGGTTGCATTCCATGCCGCATCGAAAAATGGCGCGATTCTCGACAACGACCATTGGGTGCGCAGAAAGCAAAGCACGGTGTTCCGGTTTGGCAAATCGTCCTTTTACATTGGTCGCAAGTTGGCCGGGAAAGTCAAGGCCGACCCTTCCATGACTCTTGAAAAGGCGTTTTTCATTGACCCTTTGGAGTATGCCACGCATGGAGGCTCGGTGCCTATTCGCATTGCTGGTTTTGATGGAGTGGTGGGTGCTCTTACCATCAGTGGCTTGGCTCAGGAGGAAGACCATCTTTTTGCTTTGAAGGTGTTACAGGAAGTCATCAAGCAGGTATAGAGAAGGAGACATAGGTGTTTTGAGAGGAGATCAGAGTATGGTCATCAGCCTTTATTAGAATCCAAGACACTAATAGTCTGACAAACACTAGAGATATGAAGATGGTTCAGCAATAGAGATATGAAGATGGTTTAACACTAGAGATACGAAGATGGTTCAGCAATAGAGATATGAAGATGGTTCAGAAATAGAGATACGAAGATGGTTTAACAATAGACATCAATTGAGATATGAAGCTTTCAACACACGAGTAGGTGAGTATAAGCTTACGAATAGTGGGTTCAATTACTAGGGTGCTTAGGTATATCGATTCAGATTACAGTATTGTAATATTTGGTCAATTATATGATAAAGTGAGAATACTCAAAGCAGATCGAGTATATCTATGTGTATATCTATGTGTTTCTCAATCAGTCAGTCAGTCAATCAGTCAGTTAGTCATCTGTATATATTAACTATACCAACTATACTGTCTATGTCTGTTTGTATATACCAACCATGTCTCAATCAGTCATTCAGTATATACTCTTTATACCTGTTTATACTGAGTCTACTGACTTTTCTAACTATACTGACCTTACTAATCTTAAGGACTCTACTGACTTTTCTAACTGTACTAATCTTACTAATCTTAAGGACTATACTGACTATACTGACGATACTGACTACACTGACCATGTTTTGACCAACTATAATGAACATACCAACTATACCTGTGAGTTGATACTGAGTATGTCCTTCTGTTGTCTGTCTGTCATGGCTATGGACTACACTAGCTATACTGACTAAATTAGTATACCGAGTGTAATAAGAATACAATATGTGTGTCAGTCTATTGTAGTGTTCATTGATATAGTCTAGTGTCTACAATTTAGTGTCTAGTCTGGTGTACCAGAAACTGACTATTAGTAGTCTGAATACCAAGACTGAACTATACTCTGATACTGTTGTAGGTACTATAGAAACTGATACTGATACTATATCTACTATAAACATTGATACTGATACTATAGCTACTACAGAGACTGATACTGATACTATAGCTACTACAGAGACTGATACCTACGGAGACTGATACTGTCCTTGTATTGAGTAAGATAGAGAATGTCCTGATACGGCTGACACTGCTGGTACTGCTGATACTAAATACGATTCATAATCTCATTATTGGGTCAGTTTAAAACTTCATTATTCATACAATTTGTCTCTTGCTACCTACTTTATAAATGTATACGTATGAAAATACCAAATGGAACAATACACTGGATACTGAATATACCAGAGGCTTAATTCTAGGAATGGATACTATCTGATCTCAAGTAAACTATGTGTGTGGTCTTTCTGTGTGCTTCTTCTGTGTGATAGTATTCCTGATTCTGCCTGTTCCTTCTGACAAATGAAATACAAGTGTATTATTGAGTTTAAAGATTGATACTACAGACAGACATACTGATTAGCTGAAGTACAGATATCAACGAATTTTGTATTGTTAAAATAGCAGAAACTACTTCACCATAGCAACCCAGGAATATACACGTCAAGTCTCCAGTATAGTAAGTACTCATTGAGGATATGAAGACCATTGGTTTTAGGTCTAGTACTTGGTGAGTGGTTATGATGCCTGATCAGAGACTTCTAGTCAATTTCTATACTAATTCTTGGACTGGGAATAGCCATACTTTGATCTTACTGAGTATACTTACTCTTTACGTTTCTAGCTTTCTCTATTAATAACTTTTTGGAACATACCGTGATACTTTGCTGAATGGGTAGGTACTCTTATGGCTGGCAGGAAAAACATGAATCTTGGTCTGTAGAAATGTAGTATATGGCGATGGTAAGAAGTAGCAAATCACTCTACGTTCATAATAACCCACACTGTACACAGTACCAATATAATCATCTAATACGTACTTTATAGTGTACCATTCTTCAATATTACTATATACCACTATACTTCATACTATCAACCGTATCCTCTATATAGTATAATAATGAGAACAGATTACAGGTACCCACTGTTGATACTGGGACCACTACATAACAAAGAAGATATGGAAACAGATTGACACATTGAATGAATGACAGAATGACAGAATGACAGAATGACAGAATGACACATTGAATGAATGACAGAATGACAGAATGACAGAATGACAGAATGACAGAATGACAGAATGACAGAATGACAGAATCAAGATGTAAGAAAACAAATTTGGTTATGGGTTCATCCAGTTCTGGAACTTGAAGTGGAGTTCAATAATCCTTGTTTTCTTACCTCCTGCAATTCCCTGTCTCCTTCTTTTCCTTGTCTGTTATACTGTCCTAGTTGTTTTCCGGCTCAAAGGTTCACGTGATAAAACGAAGGATGTTTGTAATCTGTGTATCATTACCCAACTGGACTTCTACAAATGTATATAGTGCACTTTGGCAATGTGTATGTGTGTGTGTGTTTTAAGCCAGACCCACTAACTTCTTCTTGTTCTCAAAAGGGACCTGACTTTGAATTTTCAATGTTCACCTACGATGTATAGAAGTATATGACTCTGTAATAATTAGAATTGAACATTTCTACTAGGACTACTGACTGTACTGACTATATGTAACGTGATTATAATCATGTGACCGTATATATTCTTAGATGATTCCAGAGTCTGTATAACATGCAGCACATAGAATTCAAGGCAAATATAGCTAGAACGCTAATTATAATGGAGTATGGAGTAGTATAATATAGTGTAGTATAATGTAGAGTAGTATAATATAGTGTAGTATAATGTAGAGTAGTATAAGATAGTGTAGTATAGTATAGTATAGTATAGTATAGTATAGTATAGTATAGTATAGTATAGTATAGTATAGTATAGTATAGTATAGTATAGTATATATAGTATAGTATAGTATATATAGTATAGTATAGTATAGTATAGTATAGAAGTACTGTAGCATAGTAGTATAGTATGTATATGTGAGATTCTTGCTGAACGTTCTGTACTATAATATGTATTTTGTTCGTTGACGATTCGTTAGAAAAAGGAACGAGTGCAAATCATTTAACAATTGAGGAGAAACGTGTCACTGAAAAACTCTTCATCAGAACAATAATAAAGATTGTTCTGGCATTTTCGAAAACAGGCCATCACTTTCCATGATCGAAAGCCGATATATGGCATTTCAAATAGCCCTTATTAGGATTGGCCAGGGAGACTTGTAGTACCTCCATGGCTATATCACTACCTTTGGTGGATATGACAGAATAGCATAGTATTGTGTATTATAGTAGTAGAGTATACTCTAAAGTAGTATAGTAGCAGTTAGTATTATGGTACTATACATCGTAGTATAGTAGTATAATAGTATAGCATGGAGTAGCATAGTAGTATAGTAGTATAGTAGTATAGTAGTATAGTAGTATAGTAGTATAGTAGTATAGTAGTATAGTAGTATAGTAGTATGGTAGTAGAGTATTATGGTAGTATGGTAGTATAGCGTGGAGTAGCATAGTAGTATAGTAGCATAGTATTATCGTACTATGGTAGTAGGATATTATGGTAGTGTAGTAGTGTTGAATGGAGTAGCATAGTGTACAATATAATTCCTACTGTGGTGATACATAAGCCTCTACAATCAAGAGAATATGATACCCCCTAAATATATATAGCTCAGATAATTGTATGTACCAAAACTCTCACTATTATATTAACTAACTACCGTTATTGCCTGAGCACTCCTGAATAAAGAACCTTCCCTATCAATTCCTCATAACGTTTCATCATAACAATCGTTACATTTCATCATAACATTTTTCTGACACTATAATCCACATCTCTATTAAAATCATCGTCGTACTTCAAAGTTCTAGTCCTTTTTTTTTTGCCATACTTTTGGGCACTTCCCTGGGAACTTGAACTGGGAACTTGGTCTTGGACTGGGAACTTGGAACTTGGAACTTGGAACTTGGAACTTGGAACTTTGACTTGGAACTTGGAGGTTGGAACTTTGACTTGGAACTTGGAGGTTGGAGGTTTGACTTGAACTTAGTTGAAGTGCACGTGACTGGTTTTTGCACCCAGTGTCTCAGCAGCGTCTCCTGCACACTGCGGCGTGGTTAAGTACCGATCAATATCTCTCTTTATGGAAAACCGATGGTAGTGACGGAAAACGTCTGAAAGTGATTCGGGACGTACATCCAAAAGGTACTCTCGGAGTTCATTGTCCGCAAGCCCACTGATGAAGTAGAAGGCCCATTGGAAGTCCGTGAGTGTATACCCTTCAGGCTTCTCTGTCTGGAACTTGACATAGCTGAAGAAATAGCTTAGAAAGTCTTCTTTTTGACACAGCGTGGCCACTTGCACATGGTACTCGTAGTGTTCGTCTTCAGGGGCCAGAGGAACTGGTCCATGGCCTTCCCCGTAACTGGAATATGCTGCAAATGGGTTTCCTGATGCCAGACATGCTACATTGAATAGCTCTAGGGGTAGTAGCGAATCGGCAGACAGTGTAGAATCGATTTTACACCATTCAAGAAAAGAAGCTTCGGAAATAGGGTGCTTTGGCCCAGAAGTATTAAAAGATGATGATGATGATGAACCATCAGGCGGAGATTTACCCGGCGTGCCCAGATCTACGCCTGCAAACGCACTCTTATCTTCGTTAAAGTCCGTCTCGGGGTGGATATCGAGAAGAAGGTCTGCTGTATCAATAGTCAATGCCGATAACATCCCCAAGGCTATGAGTTGGGGCTCGGATTCGTGGGCATTGACAAGTTCTCGTGTGATGCCCGCTACTTTGGGGTGGGCACGTGACCCGAGTCTATATAGGGCCGTTGCGGGCGGAGTGTAGGTGAAGGAGAAAGGAGAGGCTGGCAGTGTAACGGGCGACATTGGGAGTGTTTGGCGTATGTGCTTATACAAGCTCAAAATGTGGTCTAGCAATGGTGGAAGATGGTTGGTTTTCTCACAATCACATAGGACAATGAGAAATGCACCTTTTGATTCTGTGCAAAGTCATTTGTTACTGTCAGTGTTAGTGTCCGATATGCAAGTGGAGGGAAATAAGCAATTACGCGAGTGATGCACCTGGTAATCCGCAAACAAAAACAGACATGTAAGAACTCAACAGGAACGACCAACTGTTAGTCTTATAATGGACGTCTTCCTTAAGTCCTATAGTTTATCATGGTATGTATTGAACCTAGAATAGACGAGGAACTCCCTGGTTAATCCAAGGGGAGGAAAACCCCCCTGTTATATACACTGGTTGTATGCAACCCTGCATATACATGAAACATAAGCACGTTATATGCAAGTGTTACCCGACCGGGATACCTTGCATCTCAGTATCCTTGTGAAATCGTTTAATAACAGACACAAAAGTGCTTCACTAGCTCAGTTGGCAGAGCGTCAGTCTCATAATCCGGTTGTGATATCTGAAGGTCGACAGTTCGAACCTGCCGTGGAGCACAATTTTTTCTTAATTTAATTATTTGAGAAAAAAGGAGCAGAGAAAGAAAGGAGAAAAAAAAGGCGAAAGAGCGGAGGATTTTAACGGCCAAAAAAAAAATTTTCTACGTGCGAACAAATGCACCTTGTTTAGGATTAAACTACATTAAACCCCCGGGCAACGAACCTTCAACAAATAAATATCATTAATGGGGAAAAATATTACGTTGCTTCTTTTTTGGGGTACATGGGTTCTGCATATAAGCAACATTTGCCTCGAATAATTTAATTGGTTTAAAAACCAAAACCCCAAACCATCCCACCATCTTTTTAAATTGACTCTAAATTGACTCGGTTGAGAACAATGTGTGAAACCATTGTACTTTGTAAGTGCATATCCTGTACATAAGCACAGATATGCGATGACAGGTTCCCGCCGCGTTTTCCATATCTGGTCTGCTATAAAAGGCCCAGGTCCGCCTCACAAATTATTCACTCAATATTATATCTAAACTCAACTCGAGCTTCAAGAATGGCACAGATTCTGTCCCAAGGCAATAATGCCATCATATACTTGAGTTATGCATTTCTCTTGGCCTCGGGGCTTCTTCTAGCCTGGAAGTTTGCCAATAAAGATAACTTTCTCTCGTCAAATGGAACCCAACGGGGTCTTCCTTTGGCCATCAACTTCATTGCTTCCGGTATGTACCCTTTGAAATTCTTGGACTGATTGGAGTTATCCTGAAACATCAGTGGGATATCCTCGATAATTTAGACATGTGACTTGCTAGCGGGTGCTGAACCTTTTCCTTCCGAATCGGGGATGCTGAGATACACCGTTCGAACTCGATCAAGCTAGAACTTGCGTGAGGAGGCCAGTTGCGAAGTAGAACCAATACGCTCAACCAAAGGGATGACGTATCTTCAGTGTTAATGGAGTGGAACTGATATAAGTGATACACCATCCTTGGACTGATATCATCTGACCAATCATATTGGAACTTTCATGTGATTCATTATAATGGATGATCATAAAATGGACCTATTCGGATCCTATGATTTGATGTAATGGTTCAGCTGATTGGATCTGATTGGACTTGATTGGACTTGATTGGACTTGATTGGACTTGATTGGACCTGATAATATGGGTCGCATGATATTGGTCCGACTCGGCGACTCTGACTCACATGGCCTGTACTAGCATCTCCTCGGCAATCCTCGCTGGTTAATTCGTTTCTCGTTGTAACAGACGTCGTATTTACCCCTTCAATGATCATTGTCGCCAGATATCTGGCTAGATATTCGGAATTGAGATAAGTATCGAGATTTTGGTAACGATATCGAAATTTTGAGATAGATATCGAGATTTTGAGATAAGTATCGAAATACCGAGATAATTATTGTCCGATGACATAGATCTAGACATTCCAAAATGATCAATACTAACACCATAGCCATGGGATGTGGAATTCTCACCACCTATGCGCAGATCGGAAACACTGCTGGGCTCCATGGGCTCCTTGTGTATACTCTCTCCGGGTCGCTTCCCATTCTTGGGTTTGCTGCACTTGGCCCTCTTATCCGGAAAAAGTGTCCTCATGGCTTCATCTTGACGGAATGGGTGCGGTCCAGGTTTGGGGTGGTCACAGCACTTTATCTCTCGTTCTTCACGTGTCTCACTATGTTCTTGTTCATGATTGGAGAACTCTCTGCTTTGCGGGGAGCCATTGAGACTTTGACTGGCCTCAATGCTCTTGGGGCCGTGATTGTGGAGTGTGTGGTCACCACCATTTATACTCTGTGTGGAGGTTTCAGAGTCAGCTTCATCACTGATAATTTCCAGGGGGTGCTAGTGATGGTTTTGGTAGTCATTGCTGCTGCTGGAATGGGCTCCCAAATAGATATTGATAAGTCCAAGGTGGGTCCCTCTCACCTTCTCGAGGCCAATAAACTCGGCTGGCAATTGCTCTATATTTTGCCGGTGGCCATTACCACCAATGATTGTTTCATGGCTGGTTTCTGGTTGCGGACATTTGCCAGTAAAACCAATAAGGATCTCTGGATCGGTTGCTCCATTGCAGCTTTTGTCACCTTTGTGATTTGCACCTTGGTTGGAACTACCGGTTTCTTGGCCGTGTGGGCAGGAAAATTGGAAGTGAGCGATGAAAATGGCTATAATGCGTTTTTCATCTTGCTCAGTGAAATGCCTCGCTGGGTTGTGGCCTTTGTGCTTATATTTGTCATTGCCTTGTCAACATGCACTTTTGACTCCTTGCAAAGTGCCATGGTGTCGACCATCTCCAATGACTTGTTTAGAAACAAGCTCAAAATGATCTATGTGCGTGGCTTGGTTGTTCTTGTGATGATCCCAACCATCGTTTTGGCCATTAAGGTTGCTGATAACATCTTGCAGATCTACTTGATTGCAGATTTGGTTTCTGCTGCAGTGATTCCCTCGGTTCTCCTTGGACTCAACGACTCCTGGTTCTGGTTCATCTGGGGCGTCGATGTCATGGTGGGTGGCCTTGGTGCATTGCTCGGAGTGTTTGTCTTTGGTACTGTGTATTATGGATCGGCCAAGGAAGGTGGAAAGCTTCTTCTCGTGTGGAATGGGCTCTATAACCTGGCAGACTGGGGTCCATTTGGTGCCTTCGTCATAACCCCAGTTGGAGGTCTCTTGTTTACCTTCATGTGTGCTGGCTTGAGGATTGGCTTGGCTTACGTGTATGCCAAAGTAAAGGGATCTGAATTCACAGCTTTGGAAAGAAATCAAGTGTTGACCTCCGAGTATGAGTCTGATCAATATGGCTCAGTTGACGACAGTCTGAAGAAGTCCCTGGAAGAATAGAGTGGCTGGAAATTGTGTATATACACCTCCATTATAGAATACAATATTAGCTTAGATTTGTTATCAATGTTCAATTGTAGGTATTTTCCCGGTAAGTAAATAACAGTCTTGTTTTGTGGCCTGATTTCCGCCTGTCAAGATAAAAAAAAAAGCTAGCGAGTAAGTCATTGTATAGTGGAAGTGATAAATGTGGTAAGTGATAGTCTGGTTGTGATTGTTAGTATGTAACATGGTATCATGGTAATAGGGGGTATTAGTATCGAACTCAGTAAGTGGCATTACCTTAATTCCGGTTTAGGTTATACTGGTGAGGTAACGGGTGTTTTTGGAATGGATGTCGTAACAAAAATGTAGTGGAGAGCATGTTTTATGACGAGTTATGGTTATATGGTAAGGCATGCAAGTTAAATGTGACTGTAATAGGGTGGTGAAACGTGGATAACATGGGATAAACGTTGACTCGAGGAAGCCAAAAGCAAGAACGACTTTTCTTGGATTGAGCATTAGTATAAATGAATATATGAAACGATTAGTATTGGTAGTAAATAAGGGTCTTGAACTCATATTAGTATGGTTATGAGAAGTAGTAGGGGTATAATTGTAGTGAGGGGATAACACGTTCAAGTATGGGAAGTTATAGAAACACAACGAGCTATGGATGGGGATGATAATTTTTTTATTAAGGGCATATCAATCATCTTGGTGGGGAGTAACCTGAATATAATTGAACAATGAGATTTGAGTGCGAGGGGGTCGTTTTATAGCCATATTTTTATTCGGTTGCAAAACAACTGCCACAAACACAAACGCGAAGCTACCTGAAACACAACCACAAACACAAATGCGAACGACATCATATATAAAAGGCCATTCCCACCTATTCCTAACCAGTGCTTCTCTACTCAAAACACACTCACACATTTGCATACGCACATTTGTAGCATTTCCGAAATGCCTCATGCTTCATCATTTTAAGGCGTATCATACAAGCAACAATTCAAAAATGACACAACAATGGTGTATCATAAGCTTTGGGTCCGGTACAATCAATCTGCATATCCTTTTGTTCTGTTTCTCTGACTTTTATTAGAAAACAAACAGACTAAATACCAGGCCTATGTCGGACATATTATTTGGCAAGTGGCAGATAAGCTGATTGAGTTACTCATACTTATGGTTTTATATGGTGACTAATCATACTCTTCAGTCCTACTACTGTTAAGACTATTCGTGACAATCCACGTTAAGATACGATTGGCTAAAACTACTAGCCAAATACTGGTTTTCCCTGAAATCTGACAACAGAAACGGCTATAATGCACAGGCGACAAACTAATGGTGAAGCAGCAGGTTTTGATATTCTTGTGAAAGAATAATCTAATATACTGATAGTAAAATACTGATGACTCCCGAGTTTTGATAAAGCGATTGATTACAATATGAGTGAAACTTCCGCCTTTATTATTGATGGTGATACACTGTTTTAGAGTGATAACATAATACTAGGAAAAAAAAAAAGAAAACCTAGTGCCAAATTACTAGTGAAACAAAACCAGCAGTAATCTGTTAGTGGCAAAAAAAGAAAAAATAAACTATACTACTAGTGACAATATACTAGTTTAAATTGATAACAGAACACTTGTGACAAATACTGACAAGACAACAGGCTACAATAATGGTGTCCACATGCAGGCCCAAATGGCGGGGTGGCAAAAAATGGTCAAAAAAAATGGTCAAAAAAATGGCAAAAAACCAGAGAATTAGTTTTTCCCCCGCCTCAGATCATATATCACATATAGAGAGACCGCGGAGTACCCTGAAGATGCGGGACGCGATCCAACGCGTTATCACATAAACAATGGAAGACAACGTCTCTGTCCCTATGCGCGCAAGTGCACTACTCTAGTACACACTACTCATCTCCACATCCATCAACTACACCTTAAGGTACTCTGGTCAGATGGCGACGCCCGAGGCTTCCGTTGAAGACTATGTGGAAAATGATAGAGTGGCCCAGAAAAGACCGTACTCTGTGAGCTCTGGCCAATCGGCAGAGCAGTACATGTCTCAGCTTCTCACACAAAAACGGTTCAGAATGAATCGGGAAGACGATGAGGATGGTGAGGAATCGCCTCAGGATACTGATGACGACGACGATGACGACGACGACGACGGCGACAGTGAAAATGGTTCCTCTGCAAAACATGGCCGGAAGGCAGGCAGTATTCTTCGCCTAACGCTTAAAAACTTCATGTGCCACGATCACTTTGAGCTCAGTTTTGGGCCCCATATGAACTTCATAATTGGCCGCAATGGGTCGGGAAAAAGTGCGGTTTTAACGGGGATTTCAGTGGGTTTGGGTGCTAAGGCCATGGATACAAGCCGTGGATCATCTATGAAATCGCTTATCAAGGATGGCAAAACCATGTCCCGAATAGTGGTGGCTCTTGATAACAATGGGCTCGATGCCTTTGAACCTGAAGTCTATGGGAAAGTGATTCATGTGGAGCGGAAATTGAACCGTGAAGGCACGAATCTGTACTCCATCAAGAGTGAAAACGGGTCGGTTGTTTCGACGAAGAAAAAGACCTTGGACGAGATTCTCCAGCGTTTTTTCATTGTGGTCAATAACCCACTTTCTTTTCTTTCTCAGGATAAGGCCCGTGAGTTCATAGCAAACAGCACGGAGCAGAGCAGATTCACCTATTTCTCGGAGGGAACGAATATCCAGTCCATCATTCAAAATTACCAGGAGGCTTCACGCAGTATTTTGGGGCTCCAAACCCGCCTGGTGGCCGCAAAAAAGTACTACGAGGAGGCTTCTCAGAAATACGCTGAGTGTGAGAGGAGTTACCGCAAATACAAGCACTCTCATACATTGCGGCAGCAGCTCGAGAAAATCAACGGCAAAATTTACTGGTTCAACGTGGAAGTTTTGGAGCGGCGGCTTGCCAAGAGAACCTCCGATATTGAGGCCAAGCACCAGGAAGTTTCCGAGTGTCAAAATAGCATTGAAGAGTGTACGAAAAGTGCAGAGCTTACGAGAAAAGAAGTTGAGAAATTGAATGACCAAAAGAGAGACTTGCAAGCTGATACTTCTGCCAAAGAAGAGGAGCTCAAGAAAGCGGAAGCCCTTTACAATGAGTCAGCTAAGAAGGTGCAAAGTGTACGTGCGGATTTGGTCAACTACAAGAAAGAAATCGAGGAGTTTGGCGAGCAAATCACGAAGCACCAGGATTCGATTTCACAAGAAAAAGCCAAAATTGAAGATGCCAATGGCGGGTCCAAAGAAATAATGGCAGAGCGGCTTGAGGCATTGCGAAAAAGGCACGAGACGCTTCTCAAAGAGCGAGATGAAGCCCAAAGTTTACTCCAAAGCTTTGAGCGGACTTCTTCGCAAATGGAGGCCCTAAATGAGGAATTGGCTGAACAAAGTGCCTTGGTGAGGCTGCTCCGGGAAAAATTACGCAGCTTTGAACGTACCAAAAACGATGGCTATGCTGCTTTTGGTCTCAACATCAACTACCTCATGCGTGACTTGGCCAATGAAACCAGGTGGCACCAAAAACCAATCGGTCCCATTGGCTATTATGTTTCGGTGAAGCAGGACTATACTCATTGGAGAGACCTCATCAATGCAACTTTGCAGAGGACACTTGACTCGTTTGTTGTGTGTGATGAACACGACCGCAAGCTCTTGAACCAGCACATGCGCAATAAGCAGATCTACAAGAGCATCATCGTACGGAAATTTGAGCAATTCGAGTACAGGCAGAACAAGGACTTCACCACGTTGTTGGATACGTTGGATATCCAAAATAGTGATGTGTTGTATACGCTTATTGATTCAGCAAGCGTGGAGGAAATTGTGGTTTGTGATTCTATCAGTGAGGCAGAGAATGTTACGCGAGATGGATCGGTCAAGAATGCCTTTTGCGTCAATGACCGGCGGTCTGGAATCCGGGTGGCCCGTCGAGATGGCCACTTGTCACGAGACCCGGTGTTTTACTCCAAAGATCTTTTGAAACTTGCGGGAAAGGTGAGTGGAGATTCTATTAGTGCTGAACTTGACGAGGCCCTTAATGTGGAGGCATCGATCCAGAAGAAACGCAATAAGCTCCGTTCTGAAGAGTACCAGAAGAAGGTCAGTGCTCAAAAGGATTTGGCCAATAAGAAGCAGTACTTGAAGGAAATTGGTGGTCAGATATTCACCATTGAACAGTCGCTCATGGATGAGGGAGACCATGGCAAGATCGAGAGTTTACGGGCTCAAATCGAAAACTGTGAAAACCAGATCAAGACCAGGGAAGGAATGTCGTTGGAGCTTTTGCAGAATCTCAGTGAGAATAAGAAGGAGTTTACTATGTTGAAGGAGAAGTTTCAAGCTGCGGAAGCCGAAAGGGACCAAGCTGCTAGACTCTTATTGGAGTGTGAAGAGCAGATCTCCAAAAGCAATGACTCGGAACAATTAATAGAGGCCGAAATCGATGGGCTCAAAGCTAAAATCGACGATCTTGAGCAGGAGATTGACAAGCTTGAGCAGAAAAAAGCCAAGGATGTGGAGAAACACCAAGATCTCAAGACTCAGGCAGAAGAACGGTGTGCAAGAAGTGAAATCACCATTGAAGAAACCGATTCTACGGAATCTATCACTAACGAGTTCAGAGCTATTCAAGAAGCCATTGAGGAAAGCGAAAAAAACAACCACAAATCGTTTGAAGATATTCAGAAAGAAGTCATGGATAGTAAGGCACTTAAGGAGAAGTGTGAGCAGAGTGTGATTGATGTGGATAGTGCACGAATCACACTTGAGAATGATTTGAATGCCCGGTTTGAAAACCTCAATATCACCATTAAGGAGAAGTTGACGCGGGCCAAACTGTCGTTTGAGCAGTCTTTGGCATTAAGAGGGTTCAAAGGGAAACTTGAATTTGACTTTGCCAAGAAACGGGTGGTCACTGAAGTGCAGACTAAAGACGACAAGGACACGCGGGCCGTGCTGTCTCTTTCCGGAGGCGAGAAGTCGTTCACTCAGATTGCGTTCTTGCTTAGTATCTGGAAAGTCATGAAGCCACGTGTGTGTGGGTTGGACGAGTTTGATGTGTTCATGGACTCGGTCAACCGCACCATTGCCATTCGTCTTTTGATCCACGAGTTAAGGAACTCCATGGCTCAGTCCATCTTCATTACGCCCCAGGATATTGCTGTGGTTGGAGACTTGAAGGATAGCGAGGATGTACGGATCCACCGGATCAACCCTCCTAGAAGTGATTAAGCGGTCTCCACCAGTCTACAATATTACTGTCTACCAATTTCCAAACTACAATTGGACGACTGGACATTTCCGGTCAACAAAACATCAATTCGGCTATTCCACGAAGTTACGAGTCTGCAATGTTGAGAATCTACTTTATGAGGGCCATTCAGCAGTCTGAAAATTTATGAGTCCAAACAGTCTACGAATTTTCGACTCTACTGTTTCACCAGGATTGAAGTTTTCAGTCTACATATATTTCTCCTTGCAAAAAGTCCCAATGAAAGAGATATCAACTACATTATACTGTGCTACGACTGCTACGACTGCTATGACTGCTATGACTGCTATTACTGCTACTGCTACTGCTACTGCTACTGCTACTGCTACTGCTACTGCTACTGCTACTGCTACTGCTACTGCTACTGCTACTGCTACTACTGCTACTAATGCTACTACTGCTATTACTGCTATTACTGCTATTACTGCTACTGCTACTGCTACAACAATAACTTTACTAGTTTCGTGTGATGGGGTGGGTGAATTAAGATTAATAGATGCTGAAGAAGGTTGATGCTGTAGGAAGTTAATGCTGACGGAAGTTGATGCTCAAGGAAGTTGATGCTGAAGGAAGTTAATACTGAAGGAGGTTAATAGTTTTTGCACTAGTCCCTCCAGGTGACTCTAAACGTATCAGATATCAAAGATGGGTCAAGTCCCAAAGCAATAGCACTTTGATAAGTCTTTGGGTCCAAAGGCAATCTTTTGTAGCCTCCGACTTGGGAAGTCAAAACCCGGTTGAGCTCGTCTAGCGTGGCATAGACTGATTCAACATATGCACTGATGAACGCACGTAAACACGTGACATATAAGCGGTGCTTAAAGTGAAGACCTTGGCAGAGCCAGAACGAGTCCATCAAGAGTTTATGGAGTTTGCGGGAATCGTTAGCCTGTTTAAGTTGTTTCTCCAACCATCCAAAAATGGCAATGAATTGCTCATCGAAAAGTGCAGGACTAAGCACGGAGGAGTCAAAGGGAAGCATATCGGGCATTTTGCTAATGATGGCTATGGCTTCACGACCAAGATCCGCTTCACAAAGACTGATGATGATAGACTTGTTGATGGAGTAATGGTTGGCCGATATGAGTGCCAAGAGTCTATCCGGGAGATTTGTTGTTTGGTGCAGTAGAGAGCTGATGTTTTGGAGAAGAAGCTTGTGGAACGACGGAAGGTCTTCTTTGTATAGAATTCCATCGAAAAGAGCATAGGTTCGGTTGTGGAGAGTGAAGCCAGATACTATTTCTGGGTCAAACACCGTTTTCTCATTCTGATTGTAGTTTTCAAGATCATTTTGGTTAGTGGGATTAATGTTTTCCGCCTTTCGATCACCAACACTTTCTTTTCCATCTTTTTGTTTGGTTCCATGGATGTTGTACTCGATATTATGCTCAGTTTGCTTGTAGTTGAGGTGAGCCACATGCATGAGAGCCTTGGAGGTCTTTTTGGGGTCCTCATATTTCTGGTACCCTCTATAATTTTTGGCCAACTCATTGTATGCTTTGAGAGCTCCCCTTAGATCATTTTGCTTCAGGAGTGTCTCCACCTTGGCGATACATAGCGTTTGGTAGACATCTCTATGGCCAAAGAGAGAGTAGTACCGCTCGAAATAGTCACTGAGACCCTGCACATAATCGTAGCTGCCATTCTGCTGGTATAGAATGCATAGGGCATTGATAGCCGTGGGTAGAAAAAGAAATGGCACGTTAGGATTAGGTAACAGTGGATCATCATGAATTGCATCCTGCATATTGTCGTCCACGTGACCCACGGGATCTATAAGTTCATGGTATACCATTATAGCAGAAGCATAGTGGCCCAGAGCAATGGCTCTAGATGCAAACAACGACCACATCTGGTGGGAAAACGAATAATTGAACCGATCCAATAGCACATGTAGAAGAGATGTGGTAGCAGTCATGTTTCCTGCACCCAAGAGCACGAATACATAATCCTCCAAAAGTGAAGTGGGATAACGATGGGATTGATTTGAAAAAATCACTTGGAAAATATACAGGGGCAGTGCTTTCTGCAGGAGCAACATTTGGAGTTGGAAATCATATTTGATATCTCCTTTTGTTTCCAGAAATACCAAGTTCTGGTGCTCTATGGGGAGCTTTTGGAATAAGCATAAGGCGTTTCGAGCCTGGAGTAGGGACGTAGATGTGGATGTGGAATTGGATGTGGAATTGGATGTGGATGTGGGCACGTGACACGCCATCCATTCCCGGGCATTAAATGAGTTCCATCGCCGTAGATGAATGTGTAGCCTGGGTTTGTATAGACGGTGCATGTGTGCTTGCAGCTTATACTTGGTAGTGAGAAGAAGTGCTGAAATGGTATAGGGACACCCGTACCTCCGGAAAACCCGGTTAATTAATACGTCTCAAAAAAACACTCTATAATTTGGGAATAATGAGGTTGGATTTTGGGAGTTAGAAAGAACCCTTTGATTGGAAAGGTCTGGGCTTTTTGGAGTTTTAAGCACTGGTCTGTGGAGAAATTGATGGAGAAATTGATGGAGAAATTGATGGTCAAGTAATGGTGGCGTCCTGCACATAGAGCACTGTGTGTGTGTGTGTGTGTGTGAGTGTGGGAGGAAAAAGGGTATTGAAATCTATTCCATTGTGAATTTTTCCACTTGCTTTTGTTATTGATTTATTTTATTTATTTACTTTTTTTTTTCTTTTTTTAACCCTTTTATGTATATTTTTTAGTTCAGTTTTTTTAGTTCAGTTTTTTTAGTTCAGTTTATTTTTTTGGATGTCACTAGAAAATGGGGTATTGGTTTATAGTGTCGCACGAATCTGGCAAATTATAGTGAGAATCAGTATACCCAAAAATTCCCAAAAAAAAGGTAAATGATTAATATTGTGATTTTTATTCAAGACAATAGGACAATAGAAGAATAGAATGAATAGAATGAATAGAATGAATAGAATGAATAGAATGAATAGAATGAATAGAATGAATAGAATGAATAGAATGAATAGAATGAAAGATCTAAAACCATTTCGTTTTCTACAGTAATTCAATAATAATAACTACAGTAATACTGAATAGAGTAGTCCAGTAGGACAGACTGATATACTGCATCTACAGGCTACAGTACAAGATACTGTTGGTATAAAGCACCGAAACCAATAGATAGACTCCAATAGATAGAGATAGAGAGAATACTGAACTACAAAACATACAGAAAGATACGCTCCGAAGCACTCACGACAGCAAGACGTCACTGAGAGGTTTCCAAACGTCCGACTCTATGAATTGTTGTTATTTCAAAAAAACAAAAAAAAGCAATCGATATTCGAGGTATCTACCAGCTCCTTTGAACAAACACTTAGCAGCTGCCAACTGCCAAAAGGGTAATCCGCTATCTTAGAGGAACATCAACTTATGGGCTTATCTATGAAGCCTCAAAAGATAGAGGACCTATAGCAACTTCGGATGCAAGCCTTGCTTCGGAACATAATGAAGGATATAGATCAGTTACAGGTTACCGGTTACATGATAATGTTTTTGCGGATCGCCAGGAATGTGGACATCCAAACTTCAGAAAACATTTGCTGTCTCTACTCTCAATGGAAAAGGATACAAAAAGGTTCGTAGCCCTTTGCATACAACTTTAGACCAAATGGAAATGGCATAATGTTTTTCACACCAACTTTCATTCATTGAAGAATTCAATACTCTGAAATCTTCAAACATTAAAGTCAGAAGGAGATTTATGACCAGAAACAAGTGTCCCACCGTATATCGCAAGGTACCCATCATTGGATGTGTTCTGTCTGACAGCATACTTACCTTCCATTCTGAATTCAACAGGGCCGCACACACCAAGTCCATAACACATTCCATCTGCACGATTGCCTTGGCTCATGTATGTATACTACGACACTTTTAGATTTTAGATTCTTGCAATACCAATCTTGAAATACCAATCTTGCAATACCAATCTTGTAATACCAATCAAGGGGTCAAACAGGAAAAGGAACTGAACTAGTTTCCTTGTTATCCTGTGTAAAATAACATGTCCATTTGGTTTGAAAGACTGGTATCTTTGTTATCCTGTATACAATAGCTTGTCCATTTGGTTTGAAGGACTGTTGCAAAGGGTACGAAATCTTTTTTCCATTATTGGTTTGAATCGTTTTGCCGAAACGGGTTTGAACCTTCTGTTATCTTGGTTCGAAACATTTGATCGTCCTGGTTTGAATACTTTTTAAATGTTCAAACCACACTAGCAAAATTAAACAACCCAATAGTTCGACAAATTAGTGTTTTCAATGTTAGATCCACCATAGGCAGGACCCTGGTCTATGAAGGTATTATGAATCCTCTCAGCCCGATTGTTACAGTGGTGATACTGCGTTTGGCTATCAGAGCACTTCGTGCATAGATGGCCTCTTTCGAATATTCCAGAACAGTCCTTACCATTGTTCTGGTGGAGAGTTTTTTGATTCCACGTTTCTCTCAAAGGTATATTAAGCCACCCCGATTCCTCTCTTTGAGGAACCATCAACGAATATAAGAGTTTAGGCATAAATGTATTAAAGAACATAACACCCTAAAAAAGAATAACCTAACAATTGAATCTTAGGAATGTTATTCTGTTCGCATTAATAGAAATGTTTTATTCTGTCCGTTCTTCTTTTTCTCCCTTTCTCTCTCTCTTCTCTTGTGTCTCACTTTCATCATTATTTACAGTGTTTTTCAAAACTCTTCAAATCAGTGGGGCAAAATGTTCAAACCACATTAGCAAAATTAAACAAACCAATACACATAATCCCCCAAACTAGGTCTTCAACCCAATCATATCTTCACATATCATTCACGCACTCTAGCAATTTGCTTTTGTATATATATATATATATATATATATCATGATAGTATGGAACTAGTGGTTTAAACAATGGTATAAGTAATGGCTTAGAGAGTGGTTAAAAAAATGGTCTTAATGGTGGGGGGTCTCTGTTCTTATATGTTGCGGTGCGCGGATGGCTGTAAATCAGAAAGTGGTGGCAAATGAGGGGCTGTTGCGAACAAAGAATATAAACAAAGCGCTATCTCCCTCGAAATGGTTTTCTCTCACCACCCATAGAAATTCATACCAGTTCGTGTTCCATCCGTCTGTTTTATCCCTTGATTGTTTTGTTCGGTACTGCAAAAGACTCCCAAATGTAGAACAGACATACGAGGCAATCGTCCAGATTTTAAGATTTCAAAATATTGAATAATGAATATTGAATAATGAATATTGAATAATGAATATTGAATAATGAATATTGAATAATGAATATTGAATTCTTCAATGAATGAAAGTTGGTGTGAAACATTATGCCATTTGATTTGAAAGACTGTGCGAAGGGTGGGGTACGAAACGTTTTGAATTATTGGTGCTACACATTTGGTCGCACTGGTTTGAACCATTTGGTCACGCTGGTTTGAATAGTTTTGAAGAACACTGTAATGAGTAAGTGTATACTGAATGAATATACAGTGTTCTTCAAAACTATTCAAATCAGCGCGACAATATGTTTCAAACCACAGTAGCTAAATTAAACAACCCAATAGTTCGACAAATTACTGTTTTTAATACTTAATAAAGATTCGATATAAACAGTTGACTTCAAATGCTTGATCCTTAGCAATTTTTCAAGTCGTAAGTACGAACCTTTTTTTTTAATTATTGGTCTGCTTAATTTTGTTAGTCTGGTTTGAAACATATTGCCGCATTGGTTTGAATAGTATTCAAAAAGAGGGTATGACTTGAGGAGGTAGTCGGTGCTCGGGCTCATAACCTAACTCATAGGCTCCAGTACAGTGTTTTTCGAAACTATTCAAACTAGGGGAACAAAATGGTTGGAACCAGAAGTAGCCAAAATCAACAAACCAATAATTAAAAAAAAAGTTGTGTACGCCACTTTTTTCGTACCCCTCACAGAGTCTCTCAAACCAAATGGCGGAATGTTTCACACCAACTTTCATTAGAATACAATCAACCCAAAAATTCTTCAATCTGGAGACTGGTTTGAATAATTTTGAAAAACACTGTATTGAAAGGACATCAGACTGAATCAGATAATTTTTTTTTTTTTGTATTTAATCTCTTTTCTACTGTCCAGTGTCCAGTCACTATTTACTATTCTCTACTGTTTAGTTTGTCCAGTATTTTGATCATCCATTCAGTCCCCTCAGTCTGTCACCAGTATAGTACTATGTATACAGCTACTCTTCCACCGTACCACTGTACCATACCACTGTACCATACCACTGTACCATACCACTCTATCATAATACTCTACCATAATACTCTACCATAATACTAAAATACTAAAATACTAAAATACTAAAATACTAAAAGACTAAAAGACTAAAAGACTAAAAGACTATAATACTATAATACTAAAATACTATAATACCACTCTAATAATACTCCTTGACTACTACTACTACTATAATACCACTGGACTCAACTACTACATGGTGTAGTTGTTCCTGTACGTGGTGCGAAGAGTGGAGTGGAGTGGAAAAAGACTCGCTCACGCACACACCATCATCTACATCCACTCCATAATGTTCAGGCTAGGCGTGCGGCCCCATGCTGCTCTTCGCTTGAAGTTCTCGGTAGCACCTTCCAAAAATGTGCCCAGATACGCGATGGCCTCGGGAATGTCTCCTGTGAAGTCCATATCTATGGGGTTTCTTAGATACAGTTCCAGTTCCAGTTCCAGTTCCAGTTCCAGTTCCAGTTCCAGTTCTAGTGCTAGCGTCAATAATAGCAGTAGTGTTGGAGCTGGAGAAGTGAACGAAATCAGTGAAATCAAAACCAAATTGACGGATTTCTCAAATGAAGTATCACAAGATATTGAAAAACTCGCTGATGCTCTTCCTGGCGCTGCTCATGATGTGGTTCACCCAGATACCGTTGGGTACATGGCATCGATTGGATTAGGAGATGGTTGGGGCCCCACAGCATCCATCACAAACCTTTTGGAGTTGGCTCACGTTTATACGGGTCTCCCCTGGTGGGGAACCATTGTTTGTGTGACGGTATGTGTCCGTGCACTTATGTTCCCCGTGTACATCAAGTCGTCAGCCAATATGGCCAAGATGTCAGGAATCAAGCCTCAGATCGATTCACTCATGGAGGATATTAAGAATGGAGATAATGAGGAGAAAATGATTGCCATGAAAAAAAGACAACGCTTGTATAAGGAACATGATATCCATACATCGCACTCGTTCTTACCCATGCTCCAATTACCAGTGGCGTATGGGTTTTTCCAGGCCACCCGGAATATGGCCCATTACCCTGTTCCTGGCTTTGATACCCAGGGTGCATTTTGGTTTCCTGACTTGACCCAGGTCGACCCTTACATTGGACTCCAGATCCTTACTGCTTTGGTGGTGACTGGAATGATGAGAGCAGGAGGAGAAACTGGTGCCCAGGCCATGAACCCCATGTTCAAGAAACTCATGTCTGTATTACCATTTCTCTCCATTTTCGTCACCTATAACATGTCTGCTGCGGTGTTGCTTTACTTTGCTGCCAACTCGGTGTTTTCGTTTGTACAATCGTTGGTGTTGAAGAATAAGTATTTCCGGAAATGGGCCAAAATCCCGGCCATTGTGAAACCAGTACCTGTTGCGGGCTCCAAACCACCTCCAGCAACCATGGGCGAGTGGTTCAGGGACTTCAACTCCAGGATGAAGGAGCAGACCCATTCCAAGATGGAAAAGACCAATAAGAAGTTGGAGGCCATGGAGAAGCGGAAGCTCGACTCCAATAAGGGTTTCATCAAGAGACACTAGTCTTACTGTATATAGTACACACGGTCAATAGATATTAAATTAAACTCACCAATCTAGAACGGAAATCACTTAAGCTTTGAGAATCTCTCTTCCCCTCTTTCTCTCTCTCTCTCTCTCTCTCTTTATATTGCTCCTCCTCACTTTCTTTCTCTCTCACTTCCTTTTTCTCTGACTTCTCTTTCGTTTGCTTTCTCTCTGACTTCTCTTTCAGTTCCTTTTTCTTTGACTTCTTTCTCCTTTCCCTTTTCTCTGACTTCCTTCTCGTTACCCTTTTCTCTGACTTGTTCTGGTTCAATAACATGCACCGAAGAAACGTCATCTGAATCAGTAAACAACACCTCGTATTGGTCAATCAACTTCTCCAACACATGGTTGAGCACACCAAAGTTGTTGATGAGCGACTCCAAGTTGCTGGCCTCCGTCAAGGCTGGCCCAATCACCGTGGCCAAGTTGGACGTGGTCATCTTGTTGACTGCATTGTGCTTGACGATCTCGTTCAAATGCTTGATCAATGACTTCAAAGTGTGGAAGTTGACAGTAGGAAGTTTGGCCAATGCACAACGGTATGCTTGGGCATCTGCTTCGGAAAAGTCATCGCTGCTCTTCTTCAAAGGCACCAACATCTCAATCACTTCATCTGTGAGAAGTGCATCGGGAAGTTCCCTAAAGTACAGCTTGACACAGCTTGTAAGGGCATGGACATTGACACCTCTTTCGTTGAAGTTGATCTGGCCAGTGCGGTCGATCTCCTGCTTGATGCTATTGAGCTCACTGATCGATGTACTGATCCGGTAAATACCCACATCTTGGAGTCCTTCTGCTTCGATGGCTTGGTAGATCAACAGGAGGAACTTGGGTGTTTGCGCCTTGTCACGTGCACAGATGGCACTCAAAGGAAGCCCAAACGTTGTGTTGAGACTCTGTACCTTATAGTTAATGGCACGCGAGTAGAACCAATGCCTGTTGGCGTAGTCAAGAGCATTGAGCCACTCCTTGGTCTCGATTTCGCTGATGGTCTGGAAAAAGTAGACCTCGTTTGTTTCCTCAGGGTCCACTTTGAATGAGAAGGGGAAAAGGTACACCGGGAAGGTCTTGGTGTTTTTGAGCTGCACCACTGCCACAGGTTTCTGTCTTGGGTCAGCAACCGAAGCTGGATCTGGAAGCTCGTTATAGGAAGCCACACGTTCGCTGACCACGTTCTGGCTCCGAGACTTGTTGAAAAGACCACTGATTTTGAACCTCGACGACGAATTGGTCTTGTAGTTCATCGATTGCCGTCTCAAGCTGCTGGAGGAAGTTTTCCGTACAATCTGAGTCTTGTGCACAGGAACAGTATGGTTTTTCTGATCCTTGGCTGCTCTCTTCTTGGCTTCAGCCTTGAGCAACAAGTATTGGTCTCTGAGAACGCCCCGGAAAAAGAGCTTATGGTTTTTCTCACCCTGGTTAGGCTTCAAATGGGCCACTGAACTTAAAGATTCGTCGAGTTTAAGGAGAAATTCAAACTCCTTGGTTTCATTGTGAATATCTTCCGATTCGTCACAGTCCTCAAGGCTGAGCTCCTTGATAAGCTTGAAGATGAAGTACCTCTTATTGAAGTTGATGTGGTGCCGATGGAAAGAAGGGCACTTGTTGATATCGATCAAGTTCTGGATGATCCACCCGAAACATGGGAGCAATGGCTCTTGGGGCATCAACAAATCATCCGCATCCAAGTTGTTGGGCAACAACCCTTCCAAATAGTCACATGTCTTGCTTACAGAACGCCCCACTTCGGGGTTCTCCAAAGCACATGCAGCCTTGTACCAAAGATGATGGAAGGAGCGACTTTCTGGTGAGTAGATGGCAGCTCTAAGAGCCGATTCTATGCACGAAGGAATCTCCGTACCGTAACCTTCAAAAACAAACAGACTCTCGCCCATTTTGATCTTGGAGATCTTGACCATCAACAAGAGAGTCTTCATACGGTCGAGACGCTCGTCCACCGAGATGTTCACATCACACAATTGTACCAACAAGTATGTTTTGAACTTGGTGTATAACCTGCAAAGTTTCCTGAACACCAAGGGGAGTTTTCTGAGCACTGGATCTTTAGGGTCTGCATCATAAAGAGTCTCAAGGAAACTAAAGATATTCGAAACCCGAACAAACTCTTCGCCGGTCTCCACATCCTGCATCTCGTAGTTGAGCAAAGAGTAGTTTTCGTACAGGTTCTCCAAGATCTTGAACACAGCAAACCAGTTTTCCGACGAGATTCCCCGGTAAAACACACTCAAAAGCTTATTGAACTTATTGAGGAACTTCTCAATCTTATGGATATTCCGAGGGCTTGGCAAGTTCCGGTTCATGGGCACATCACGCATGCTATTGCTGAACTTGAACTCGTGGATCAAGTAGTTGTCGAACTTCAGACCCTCGATTGGACGGTAGCTTTTCTTAACGAACAACTTCTTCAATCTCTTGTAGAAACTGACCAAATTCTCAAATGCCTTGTTCAACGTATGGTCGATCTTATTGGAATTGTACCATTGGAGGATCTCGTTGCTGTAGAGCTTCAAGAGCTTAATCATGATGTTCTTGTTCTTGAGGTTATTGGAGAAACTCTCAAAGTAGTTGTTGACAAGAATAATCAAGGCCTTCAAGATATTGACCTGGATTTTGAGGAGCAACTCGTAGTCCACTTCCCCCAAATCGGAGAGATTAACTTGCTCATCCACTTCCCAATTGGGGTACACTCCAAAGGTCGTTGCGTCGTAAGTGCCCTTGTTCACCAAGTAGTATTTCTTCATCACCGAGATCACTGCATTTCCAGAATGGATAAACCTGTGCGCAAGCTTTTCAAGAAGATCCTTGGTGCTGATGAACGTGCTGTAGTTAAGCATGAACACAAGCCTGTATTCAGTAAGATCGATGGGGTGGCTCTTGTCGAAGTGTTTGGAGTCGATCAAAAGCAAATCCACCAACTTATTGATTGATGCAAACTTGGGAATATACCTGCGAGCACGGACTGTAGCATCTGCTTGAGAATGGTTGGAGATCATTCCGAAACTGCGGTGCTTCTTGTCGTGGGATGTTTCGTTTTCCTCAGAAATGGAGAAATTCTTGAACTTATCGGAATTCAAAATGTCATCCACATCAATTCCAAGACCATCATCCTCGTCTTGGGTTCCAGGATCACCCGAAACATTCAGATCCGATTCGTAATCCATCACAAAGTCATCAACACGGAGAACCAAATCGTTATCCACCACAATATTATGCTTCTCCTTGGTCTGGTCAGAAACAGAGCCTTCATTCGCAATCAAGTCATCATATTTCTGCAAGTTGATCTTGAACCACGAATTGTTGAATCCAGGAAGCCGGTCTTCTCCATCAATATCACTATTGGTTTTGGTGGGCAGTACCATATCATTAGTATCGCCCGAATCAGCCAAGCTAAGTGAAGCTGCCGAGTTCACAGACAAAGAGCTGCCATTGCAGAGGGAGAGTGTTTCCTGAGTAGGAGCCTTCAAGTAGTTTTCTGCAAGACAATGCTCTGATGCCAACGAGTACTTCATGATAGTATCTAGGTTGATAGACTCACAGTTGTACTCCAATAAACGGATAAGCTTTGCCTTCAAGCCCTTATTTTCAGAAGTCGACTTTTTCTCCACTAGCGAACCTGAAGATTCAAGCCCATTGGACTGCAAATTTGGCGGGAGGCTATCGTCGTCTTTCTGAACTCCCAAGTAAAGCACCTGGTTGAGACTCTCGTTAGAGAAGATGAAGCCCATGGAATCGTATCTTCTGATGACATCTTGGTTATAACTGATGATATCCGGCGAATTGTAGAGGTTCTTCAAGTAATCGTTCCAGCGGTCAAATGAATAATTAATTTTCTTCCAGATGATGTCCAACTCAGGGATATTGGTGGACTGCGTATTGTTAACCAAGAGATCACCAAAGTACGGAATCACCGCCTCTTTAGGATATATTTTGCCCAAGCCTCTTGGGGCCATGATATGATAAGATTCCTTGGATCCAGCCAGCTCGACCTCAGACCCGGATCCGGCAGAGCTGCCGAAAGTCAATGATTCGTAGCTATTGGCAAGGTGTCTGCGGTCAAGCTCAAATAAGACAGGAGCCCAGTCGTTCTTCAAAAGCTTCACGTAGTTTTCCGAAACATGGGCCCAAACGTTCTTCAATCTGAGGATAGGCTGAGATAAAATCACCGAGGAAATTCCAAGCCACGACGACATGTTTCCGGATTTATCCAAAAGACATCCTAAATCAATCCATTTCTCCAAAATGCGGGCCCGTTGCTCGGCATACATATTGCTGGACTCATTGAACAAATGATGGACCAATAATCGAGACAAGTAATGGATATGCGTATCGTTGTTGAAGATCAATGGGTTTTTCTTGTAGAAGTAGTCACCGGGGGTATTTTCGCAGATGGATGAATAAAGAAGTAAGGACTTATCTTTGCTAGAGTTCCATTTTTCAAAGAACTGGGTATCGATTTCGCCAATGGCCGTAGCAAGGTCAACCAAATTCAAGTCCTCCAAGAAAATAGAGCTCAGGAGCTCGGAAAGTGGGTTGATTTGGGAACTAAATGGCTCGGATGTCTTGACCAAATCAAGCAAAAGGTGTTGCTTTGCAAGCATGGAAGTCTTAAATTCTGCCAAAGAAGCAGCGGATTCCGGAGATTTGGCAGCATCAATATTTTCCGTCAACAACTCTAAGATCTTTAAGATTTCCGGGGCGATATCGGACTTCAACAAAAAGCCACTAAAGTCGTGGTCAAGGTGGTGGAAAAACGAAATCACTCGGTGAGATACGTCAAACGACACCTCACCAAACTCACCCTTATACACTGATTTCAAGAGCATGAGCATGAGGCGTAACACATCAAGCAACTTGGGGAAAAGTGGGAACACCGAGATTAAAGTTTGCACAGGCCCAGCAAACAAGGCGGCATCAGCGAATAAGAAAAAGTGCACCAAACTCTCCGTCGTGGAGTGGGGAAGAAACGTATTGGCGGTGAAGTCAAAGTTGAGACTTGGGTGAGGCACCACAGGCTCATGGTAGGTGATCTCCACGTGCAGATCGTTTTGACGGGCCGGGAAGGAAGAAGTCTTTGCCACGTGATCGGACGTAAGCAGCAGGTCCTGGAGTGGCATCGTGGAGATGCTAGAGTGTGTAGAGTCCTGATCCGGGGCGTTCAAGGACTTTGGAGGCTCGAAGTTGGAATCGAGCGGGGATTCCGGCGGAATGGACTCGGCGCCCAGGATACTTTTGGAGCCGATCATGGTGTTCAGGTCAGAGATTGACCCGAAAGTAGTGGAATCAGCTGGCGAAAGCAAGGCACCAGGGTCTTTGGCATTGACCCGGAGCAGGCGGACGCCCATTTGCGGAGGAGGGCGGTGGATGTACAAGAAAGAGCCCCTTAATTCCACACGGTAGAGCTGGAGGTTCAGTTCGGTGAAGTCCTGTGTGGGTGACGTGTTCAAAATACCATTAATCCAAGCATGGCGGACGATATCGGTATCGTAGTTAGGGAGGATCAATGCCCGGACGGCCAGGGTACGTTCAGCCGAATCCGCCTCGGAGATATCTAGAAGTGAATCGGGAGCCTTGGACTTGGAGATGGTAGAGATGGACCGTCTTTTGGACGACTTGCTCCAGATTTTCCTCATATTAATAAGATGCTAGCGAGAGTACTGGACAGTACTAGTAGGACAGACAGAACTGGACAAGATCGAAGTGGACACCGTACTGAAGTGGACACCGTACTGAAATGGACAGAACTGGAATCGGCACTGTACTGGAATGGACAGAACTGGAATGGACAGAACTGGAATGGACACTGTACTGGAATGGACACTGTACTGAAATGGACACTGTGGTGAGAAGAAACACTAGCTCAAATGGAATGGAATGAACAGGTGTTCTGTGGCTGAGTATTCGCAGTGACAGGCAGACAGGCAGACAAGCAGTGAGGCAGACAGGCAGTGAGGCAGCGAGGCAGTGAGGCAGGCAGATAGGCAGGCAGGCAGGAAAAGGCAGGCAGTATCAGGCAGGCAGGCAGTATCAGGCAGTGGCACACAGTGGCAGTTAGAAACAGTGACAGTGACAGTGGGGTGGGGCAGAGTCTTGCAAATCAGACAAACAAAGAAAAAGAACACGAAAAAAAAAAGCAGCAATCGTGACAACAAAAAAGTCTACCGAAAGCACGAAAAGCGAGCAGTGGGCGACACACAAGCGGAGAATGAAAAAGCCGATTGTTTGTTGGCTCTTTTTTTTTTTTTTTTTTTTTTTTTTTCCCCCCCCCTCCCCCTCCCTCTTTTTTTTTTTTTTTTTTTTATTTTCCCCCCCTCCCCCCCCCCCCCCCTTTTTTTTTTTTTTTTTTTTTTTTTCCCCCCCCCTCCCCCTCCCTCTTTTTTTTTTTTTTTTTTTTATTTTCCCCCCCTCCCCCCCCCCCCCCCTTTTTTTTTTTTTTTTTTTTTTTTTCTCCTTCCTTTTAAGAAAAACCACACAGTGAATTTCCCAACACGTGTGTTTTGGAAGAATAAAAAAATATAAATAAAAAAGTAAATATAAATAAATAAATAGAAAAAACGGCTCCAGCACTAATATTCACCTTAAGTTTGGGAATTAGTTCTCACGGTCTCACGGTCTCAGGGTGTGTGGGTTTCAGGGTGTCTAGATATGTAGGTGTGTAGGTCTCAATGTCTCACGGTCTCAAGATGTAGGTCTCAAGATGTAGGTCTCAAGATGTAGGTCTCAAGGTGTAGGTCTCAAGGTGTGTAGGTCTCAAGGTGTCTAGGGTGAGCGTAGTAGAGGTAGTGAGATGGGAAGTAGTGGGAATGGTGGGAAAATAGAGGGAAGTAGGCTGGAGGGCCGTGTAGAGTGGAGTAGATATTATGTATGAGGAAGGTTTACTATAGGGCGGAGTGTGGAAGGGGAGAGGGAGAGGGCCTGTATGAGAGCAGAATTTGCATAATTTAAAAAGAGCCTGCTGTGCAAGTGTCTGGTGATACCCGGGCTACATGCACTCCCTCCATGCATCCCCATGCCATGCCATAAAACCAGCAAAGAATCAGACATTTTCAGTGCAGTCTCAGTAGAGTCCAGGGAATGTCAGTGCAGTCTCAGTATAGTCAGGGGGTCTCAGTGCAGTCACAGTGTAGTCACAGTGTAGTCACAGTGTAGTCACAGTGTAGTCACAGTGTAGTCACAGTGTAGTCACAGTGTAGTCACAGTGTAGTATAGTTCAGGGGAGTGTCGTGTAATAAGATTAATACACTGCAGAGTGTATTGCGACTATAGTGTAGTGTTCAGTGTATAGAGTGGTACAGTGTGAGCATATCGAGCATAGTAATTGTCTAGGATGAGCAGTGAGCAGTAAATAGAGAGCAGTACATAGAGAGTGAATAGAGAGTGAATAGTGAGTGAATAGAGAGTGAATAGAGAGTGAATAGAGAGTGAATAGAGAGTGAATAGTGAGTGAATAGAGAGTGAACATAGTAAGTGGCAGTGAAGTGTATTGGACAGTAGAGCACAGTATACTAAATAAACCACCACAGTACTGTACCACAGTATCAATACCAGGGAAATACTACCAGGTACTATACCATGTACTATACCATGTACTATACCATGTACTATACCATGTACTATACCATGTACTAATCCTACATAAAATGGTATAGAAGAAATACACCATAGAAGAAATACAATTATACACTGATACACTATACTGAAGAACATTCATATTAGGCAAGTGTGGGCCGATGGTGCATACCGCATTCGTCAAAAGTGCGTGGAGGTAAACGCAGGAGCACGACGATTTAGGCCGACGTACTGGGAACTGAGAACTGAAAACCTGAAATGGGTGCGGCTAGCGGCCATGTACCTGTGGGGCTGAAACCCTGGCCTGCAGTCGCCACCGCCGGGACGGTTATGCTGGGAAGCTTATTGGCCCAGAGAAGAATAGACGAGAATACTCGCATATGCATGCGTGTATGGAAGCGGCCTCATTCTCCCGCGCCCGCTGCTCGGCCTGCCTTCGCGACTTCTCCCACTAAAAAAAGACGAAAAAAGAAAGAGAACCAAAAAGAACAGGAAAAAAAAAAGAACAGGAAAAAAAAAAAGAACGAAAAAAGAACGAAAAAACACGCGCTACACGGTACACGGTGTTGGAACTGCTGAACTTGTGGGACATGTGATATGTGTCAATCTGTGAGTGCGGGCAACTGTGAAACACGTTGCCTGCAGGTCCACAACGATACACAGAATTGAGACGATGAGGAGAGGTCCCACATGTTTCAGAGATACAGTGTTTTTCAAAACTATTCAAACTAGTGCGACAAAATGATTCAAACCCCCGCGACAACATGTTTCAAACCAAACACTACGCAAATTTGGTTTGTAAGATTGTGCGAAGGGGTACGAAACTTTTTGTCGCGGTGGTTTGAATCATTTTGTCGCACTAGTTTGAATAGTTTTGTCACGGTGGTTTGAATAGTATCGAAAAACACTGTACATGGTGCAGAAGAAACAAGGGTATGTGCTCGATGAGGACGTACACTCATCATGCATAGTCAGTTACGAGACGCCGGTCTCGGAGGAGGGAGCCCCCGGCACTGACTATATATAGAGAGGATCCCGCTCAAGTTTGAGCGGTATCAATCAGGGAAGAGAAATCACGAACTCACTACTTAACATAGCAATAGAGTTAAAGATAAGATGACAAAAACTGATTACCCAAGTCACTCAATTGAGAGAGATATTGCAGTCCAATTATATATCTGTTCCTATATACCAATTGGTATATTCTAACGCTCAACACACGGTACACGGCACACGCCGCCCACCGCCTCATATTATTCTGCCCCTCCCCTCATTTCTCGTTCTTCCTCGGCATTTCTCTCCCCTGCCACCGTCTAATGTCTCTATACCATTTTGTATATCATTCTGTATATTATTCTGTATTCTGTATATCATTTTGTATATTCTTCTGGATATTCTTCTATATATTCTTCTGGATATTCTGTATATCATTCTGTATATTATTACAGTGCCCATGGCACAGATCTTCAAACCAAATGGCGAATTGCTTCACAGATATGTTTAGTAGAATTCAATATTCGGAACTCTTAAATCTGGAGGTTTGCCTTATAAACTTTTTGAATCATTGGTTTGTTTAATTAGCTAGGATGGTTTGAATACTTTTGAAAATCACTGTACTGTATATTATACTGTATAGTATTACTGTATATTATTACTGTATACAGTGTTTTTCGAAATCATTCAAACCAGCTTCCAGATTTAAGAATTTAGAATACTGAATTCTAATGAAAGTTGGGGTTTGAAAGATTAGGATATTTGGTTCGAAACACTGTGTGAAGAGGTACGAAACGTTTTGAGTTATTGGCTTGTTTAATTTTGGTAGTTCTGGTTCCAAACATTTGGCCCCCCCCTGGTTTGAATAGTTTAGAAAAACACTGTACTATGTCACAGAAATATGTCACTTTTATATGTCTCTGCAAATAATAACTCTGTTTAAGTTGTCTGTTTTAGTTCTCTGTTTAAGTTGTCTGTTTTAGTTCTGTTTAAGTGACCTGCATATAACACACATACATTTATATCCACTTATTTACTGGTCACTGGTCACTGGTCACTGGTCACTCATTACTAATGGCTGATTACTCATGATTTGATCACTAATTAACCATGATTCGATCACTAATTAACCATGATTCGATCTCTGGATTACTTAATCACTGGATCATTCGGTCACTTGTTTGTTAGTATTTCTTGCTGTGTCTAATACCGCAGCCAGTTACGTGACTTAAGTCATGTGAAGGCTCACACCAATACAGTCTTTTTGAATACTATTCAAATCAGCGCGGCAAAACGATTCAGACCACACTAGCAAAATTAAACAACCCAATAATTCGGGAAATCACTGTTTGTAATACTTAATAAAGATTCGACAGAAACAGTTTACTTCAAATCCTTGATCCTTAACAATTTTTCAAGTCGTAAGTACGAACCTTTTTTTTAATTATTGGTCTGCTTAATTTTGTTAGTCTTGTTATGTTCTTTAATACATTTATGACTAAACTCTTATATTCGTTGATGGTTCCTTAAAGAGAGGAACCGGGGTGGCTTATATACCTTTGAGAGAAACGTGGCTGCGAAAAACTCTCCACCAGAACAATGGAAGTATCGTTCTGGCATGTTCCAAAGGGGCCTCGGATTCACGAGTTGTCAACGATCACATGCAGTGACATGGCATTTGTAGTCGACACTACTAGAATCGGACATCGTAGGCTCCATATTGTATCTATAGGTACTGTTCTATATATTGTGGATCTAACATAGTGTATAGTATAGAGTATAGAGTAGTACAGAGTATAGAGTAGTACAGAGTATAGAGTATAGAGTAGTACAGAGTATAGAGTAGTACAGAGTATAGTGTGTTAGATTCTTGTTATAACGTTAAGTACTAAGTTATCTTTATTCGTTGATGATTCCTCAAGTGAGGAATCTGAGTTACTTATATAACTTTTCAAGAGTCTAGATCGCTGCGGAACAACTCCTTAGCGATCATTGTTGTACTCACCGCAGTTCATCCTAGTACTCCATACATGAAGGCTGAGTAGAAGGTTGAGTAGAAGGCTGAGTAGAAGGCTGAGTAGAAAAACCTGAGTAACAATAGCCATTGTATCATGCAGAGAGGTTTCATAATATCCCCATAGGTAGATCCCTACCTATGGTGGGTCTGACATAGTGTATAGTATAGTGTATAGTATAGTGTATAGTATAGTGTATAGTATAGTGTATAGTATAGTGTATAGTGTATAGCATAGAGTAGTACAGAGTAGTACAGAGTATTGAGTATGGTTTAAATGAATTATATCTTTTAATAAATATAAATAAAATTTTAATGTTAATAAATAGGGTAGATTTATGTAATAATAAAAAATCATTTTTAGATTAGATTATAGTATATAAATAAGAAATCAAAAATCATTTTTAGATTCTAATATATGAATAAGAAATAAAACACTATTTATAAAAGCTCTAAACCTTGAGTCGGTGAAGATCCAGTTCGCGAACCCGGGACTTTACTCCAATTCGCTTGATGAGGTGTTTCTTCTATGCCCGAATCTCGTGACTTTGGAGGTTTGTGTGGACTATGTTTCATCTGGGGTTTTTCGAACGAGACATTCTCCGCCCGATTTCCTAATCGGGCCTTGACCAACTTATACATTGATAGCAATGGCATGCTTGGGACCACGGACCGCTTGGACCTGTTCGACTTGGCTGTGGCTTTGAGCGAGGATCCGCTTCGAACTTGAAGAATGTACGGGTAACTGGATGTAGAGGTATAGATATAGGTGGAGGTGGAGGTAGAGGTAGAGTTATAGGAGAGTTAATAAATTAGCTAGTAATTGGTACATAAATGCATGAATGATACTACATATATCTATCTTACAAACATGTTGAGAAAACAGAGCCAGGTGCTTCTTTTGAGACCGCATACACCACATTAAGGGGGGGGGGATTGTACTGGAATATTCGAAAGGTACCATCTATGCACGGAGTGACTCTGATGGCGAAACGATGAATCACCATTGCAACAATATTGGGACTGAGAGAAGAGAGGCTTCATAATACCTTCATAGACAGGACCCTGCCCATGGTGGATCTAACTGTTTGTATCTACATCTATTTGCCCTGAAAATATATCATTGTTGTATAGAAATGTATAGAAATGTATATACAATGTTTTTCAAAACTATACAAACCAGGGCACCAAAAAGTTTGGAACCACACTAGCAAAAATATTCAAACCAATCAATTCAAACACTTTTTTGACCCTTCGCACAGTCTTTCAAACCGAATGGCATAATGTTTCAAACACCAACTTTCAATAAAATTCCATTATTCAATATTCGGAAATTTCAAATCTGGACACTGGTTTGAATGATTCTGAAAAACACGGTATCAGGAGTGTTTTCATAAATGGAAATAATAAAATGAAAGAGACGACAAATGAGAAATGTGGGGTGGTGGCCCCATTAGTGTGCTTATTTACTAATGGAATTAGATTACAGGGTATTTCTAGCTTTGATATAGTTCATACTGATTATGAAGTAAAAATTGAAGGGGGGGGGGGGATCCAATTCGATATGCCAATAGAAAACTAGATCATGATGATAGTTTGAAGGGATTGTCCAGTATCTATACAAGAAGTCTTTTCGTCGATAGTTTTTCAAAGAAACATATTGGCTTAAATTTGATAAAGATACGCTATGAAAAATAGGCATTTCATCGATAACTATATCCTTGCCATATCAGTAGGTTGTAGAAAGAGCCCCATCAGCTTAAGTCCGATATACATATGGCTGAAGTCATGGGCATCTAACAATTCCTTATAGTTAAGCACTGCTAAAGTTAACATAGACACAATATTGTGACACTATAGCTTGACCGTGGGTGTGTTTATGTGCAGGCTCACACCAATATATAAAACGTAAAACAACACAAGTCCCCCTCTATTCGTGAAGAGTACCCAAAAAATATTAAGTCATTGATGTAAAAAACGCTTTTGACACCTGAATTCACCAATATTCATTAGTGTGGAGGTACTGATGTTTACCAATGACATGTAGTAACCTCTGTATAAAGAAATGTACTGCAGATAAGACAGGATACCTACCGTCACCAACAACTACCACCATTTCCACCACCACCACAAACACACAAAAAAAAAACATCAAGTATAGAATAAACCAGGCCATAGAATAAGGATATGGTCTTAGATATCTGAATGGAGGTTTGGGGGGTGGAGATGAAGGTGGGGGATGGAGAAAGGCCTTTCTGCAGTCCCGCAGCGTCTCACACATTCTTGTCGAGTGTTATCCTTTACGCTCACGTATGCCGGAATGCGAGTCCGTCCGTTGTCTAACAACTTCTTTAAGTAAGGCAGGGAAGTTGTTGTACTCATCGTTATATTCCTATGATAACTATACTAGGGGTTCTTGTGATTGACCACATCAATATCAATGACCCTCACTTAGAACTGGTTTCGTCCCTCTTATGTATCCAAGATCTTGGTTGCTATGTCAACCAAGATGCGGGGTTCATCCACTCCTGTCGTTAGGCTGTCTTAGACCCCTTTCCCGAACAGTGTTAGAATTGTGCTCAGCTGCACATGCAGCAAGTGTTATCCAACCCTTGCATGCCCCACCATACGACCATGAACTTGTCTCTCTGTATCACGTGCCACGGCACGTGACCTTAGCGAGTACAGAAGTTCCTCAAGTTCAACAATTCTCTCTCACACTTTCTCCACCATATATCACCAACCACATGTGGAGGACATTCACCATGTGGAGGAGATTCGTACGCACCAATTCCACCGACTCTATCAACTATGCACACCGAAAAGAACTCATTTCCGCAAACCCCCGGCTTTTTTACCCCACCATAGGCCAATTGCGTCACTCGGTTCCTACGGTCAGATTACCCAAGTTCATAGAGACTTTCCACAACACCGATTTCTCGGAGTTACCCAACCGAAGGTCTAGTGATCAATTCCAACTTGAAGGGAAAGTCAAGTCGGTTCGAAAATCTGGTAAGGGCCTTTATTTCATCGACCTTGTGCAGGATAATATAAAGGTTCAAATCTATACGTCCAATAAACTTCTTAACGTGACCAAAGATGAATTTGCAAAGACTCTAGCATTTATTCGGAAGGGAGACCATGTCACATGCGTGGGTCATGCTTATAAAACCAATACTGGTGAATTATCACTTCAGGCAACGCACTATGTGCAGGTCGCCTCTCCTTGTCTCGAGTCAACCACTCTTCCCGATAAGTTACGGACCAGAAAATCTATTAATAGTAATCGTGTTATGGACTATTTGGTTGACTCCGAGCTGCGTCAAAAAATTATGGTGCGGTCCCGAATTATCCAGTCCATAAGAGGGTTTTTGGTGGATGCAGGATTCTTGGAGGTTCAAACGCCCATCATTTCAGGTAAAGGCACCGGGGCAAATGCAGAACCGTTCCAGACGGTGCTGCGGTTTTTGCCAAGAAAAATTGAGGAGTTTTCCAAAGTTGAATCCCAAGAAAATGATGGTGAAGGTGAGGGTAACAATGGAGATGGTGAAAATCATGCTAGAGAAGTCGCCCAAAAAAGCAGTGGAAGTCCTCAAAAAGACCTGAATGAAGAGATCTCCAAATATGAACCACTCCAGCTTCGAGTGGCTCCAGAACTCTGGCTTAAGAAGTTGGTCATTGGGGGTTTCGATAAGGTGTTTGAAATCGGGCCCAATTTCCGGAACGAGGGCATAGATGCGACTCATAACCCTGAATTTTTAACTTGTGAGTTCTATAGAAGCTTCACCAGTCTTGAAAAACTTATGGGTATTACCGAGGCCATGTTTAAACATATCTACCTGGAGCTCTCTTCTGTGCAGTCGCAGCATCTGATACTCCAAGACCAACTTCCTCAACTTACCAAATTGGGCGATATGAATTTCCCACGTTATGAGTTTATCCCTACGATCGAAAAAAAAACAGGAGTGCCCTTTCCGGCGATTTTGGACGTGAATTCACTTGTGGATTATTATGGAAAGATTAATTTGGCAATTCCTGCACAGAGGAACCCCGCCAATTTACTCGATCATCTTTCCAGTACTTTCCTTGAAACCATGTCGATAACACAGCCAAATACTCCCATTTTCATCTATAATCAACCATCGCTCATGTCACCTTTAGCCAAGTCCACTACGATCAAATATGGACCTGAATTGGAAAGAGAGTATGATATCTCACTACGGTTCGAGTTATTCATCAACGGAAAAGAGTATGTGAACTCATATGAAGAGGAAAATTCGCCATTTGACCAAAAAGATAAATTCATGCTTCAACAAAAAAATAAAACGGAATTTGGAGACTTGGAAAGCGTGGTACCTGACTGGCACTATGTGCAGGCCATGCAATATGGTCTCCCACCCACTGGAGGTTGGGGTTGTGGCATTGATAGGTTGGCCATGTTATATACCGGTGCCACCCGAATCGAAGAGGTTCTTTCCTTTGGTTCCCTAAAAGACGTCATCAGGCAGTGACCTAACCTACTTGTATATAACCTACTTGTATATAACCTACTTGTATATAATTCTACAAAAGGTGGTACTACAAACCGTGAGTGCCACCACTTCACTGTACCTGTAATAGCTATTTTTCAGTACATTAAATAACCTAGCATTTTAGTATACATAAAAGACCTAGTATTGAGACTAACATACCCCATACAAGAGTTGGTGCCGATAAACCCCGCTTTGGGCCGGTTTAGCCGACACCGCCAGATATATAAAGGCGGCGAGATCCTAGCGTTGAACGACAAAACTCTACTACCTAATCTTAAATAGTTAGATTAGTCTTATATAGATATCATTAATTAGCTAAGAGTATTCATAACGCCGTTCGGGTGAGTTCCTAATTATAGTAGCCGATCAGATCAGAAGATGCAGTCATCATTAGGTCATCGCCCCTTCCAAAATTAGATAAGTAGCTCCGATTCCTTCCCTCAAAATTCATCAACATGTACCATAACTTAGTACCAACATTTAACATGAATCCAACACATTGAGTTGAGTCATTGAGTGAGTCTTTGAGTGAGTCTTTGAGTGAGTCTTAGAGTGAGTCTTAAAGTGAGTCATTGAGTGAGTCTTAGAGTGGGTCATACCATAATTCTTAAAGTGAGTGGGCTAAAAAGAGAGGGCTAGAATGAGTGCGCGGGCCGGCTAATTATACCCAGACTCCAGAATTGCAGCCACGCGCGAAAATCCTGGCCAGCATTTATATCTCATGAATGGATTTTTTGAAACTATGGTGCTATTGAAATGTGGTGTTATTAAAGGAGTCTGTGAGTGGTGCTAGTGGAAGAGAGGAAAAATCGATAGAATAAGAGTATAACTGGGAAATACTGTGCATGGCTTCTTATTTCAGCTCATCCTAATAATGACCTGGAAGATCCGATTAACTCAGGAAGCCCAATAGAAGCTTATAACCCTTGTGAATACAGGTTAGAGCCTTAGGTCGCTTATTAATTCTAACATTTGGTAGCGCTACTATTTCAGTGATACATTAGATTACCTACTAGTTCAGTACACTTAAGTTACATACTAGCTCCTTATAAATAAAACTCCTACTATTTAAGTATACGTAAAACACTTACTGTTTCAGTACACTTAATTGCATACTAGTTCCTTATAAATAAAACTCCTACTATATCAGTATACGTAAAACACTTACTGTTTCAGTATACATAAAATAATTACTGTTCTACTATACATGAATTACCTACTATTTAAGTACATTGAATTAGCTAGCATTTTAGTATATGTGTATTACCTATTATTTTAGTATAAGTGTATTACCTCTTATTTTAGTATACCTTATTAAATACTATTTCAGGACATTAGATTACCTACTATTTCAGTACACTTAAATTACATACTAGTTCTGTTCGATTCTTGTTATAACTTTAAGTACAACGTTATCTTTATTCGTTGATGATTCCTCAAGTGAAGAAGCTGAGCTACTTTTTTAGTGTTTTCAAGAGTAGAGATTGCTGCAGAACAACTCCTTAGCAATCATTGGTGTACTCACCGCAGGTCATCCTAGTACTCCGTACATGAAGACGGAGTGGAAGGCTGAGTAGACGACTGAGTAGAAAACTGAGTAGAAGGCTGAGTAGCAGGCTGAGTAGCAGGCTGAGTAACGATAGTAAGAGATACTAGGTACAGTGTTTTTCAAACGTATTCAAACCAGTGGGGCAAAATGGTTCAAACTACCACCACAAAAAGGTTCGATCCAAAACGACAAAACGATTCAAACCACACTAGCAAAATTAAACAAACCAATCCACATAAACCTCAAACAAGTCTTTAAACCAATCATTTCTTCAGATATATATCTTCAAAAATCAATTCATGCACTCTAGCAATTTGTTTTTTGTGTATATATTATATATATATCTATCATGATAGTATGGAACTATTCGGTTAAACAATGGTTTAAATAATGGTATAAACAATGACGTAAATAATGGTATAAGTCATGCTCTAGAGAGTGGTTTAGAAAATGGGCCTCAATGGTGAGGGGTCTCTGTTCTTATATGTTGTGGTGCGCAGATGGCTGTAAATTAGAATGGTGGCAAATGCGGGGCTTTAAATCAGAGTGGTGCCAAATGAGGGGATGTTGCGAACAAAGAGTATAAATAGAGCTCTATCCGCCTCGAACCGATTTTCTCTCACCACCAATAGAAATTCAGACCAGTTCCTGTTTCATCCCGGTTTGACCCTTGATTGGACCCTTGATTGGACCCTTGATTGGACCCTTGATTGGTACTGCAAGACAAGACTCTCCAATGTACTACATATAAGGCAATCCTCCAGATTTAAAATTTCAGAATATGGAATTCTTCAATGAATGAAACAAGAGTGGTGTGGAAGACATTACGCCATTTTTGGTTTGAAAGAAGTGTGTGCAAAGGAGTATGAAACATTTGAAATCTATTGGTTTGAATCGTTTTGTTAGTGTAATTTTTGAATTATTCCGTCTTTTAGGGTTCGAACCTTTTTGGTCGCCCTGGTTTGACTACTTTTGAAAATCACTGTACTGATACATAAGGCTTCGTATGTTTCTTCCCGGTGAAAACCCGCGACCACTCTAATTTTCGTAAACACACCTTATTTTTTTGTGTCTCACCCTATTCTTTTTTCACTCACACCTTATTCTTTTCTTTAGACGCACTCTATTTCAGTCGAGTTAAACTCTATTCTGAGTAGGTATAGCTTGGTTCAAAATTATTCAAACCAGTGCGACAACGTGGTTCAAACCAGTGCGACAAAATGGTTCAAACCAAAAAGACAAAACGATTCAAACCACACTAGCAAAATTCAAAGAACCAATGATTCAAAAAAGTTCCGTAACTCTTGGCACATTCTTTCAAACCAAAATGGCATAATATTTCACCCCAACTTCCCTTAGAATTTTAACACTCTGAATTCCTAAATCTAAAGGATTGTTTCATATGTTTCACATTTGGCAGTCTTTCAGTACCAACCAGGGTCCAATCAAGGGTCAAAACAGAAGGATAGAACATGAACTGGTATGAATTTCTATTGGCGAGAGAAAACCGTTTCGAGGGGGATGGCGCTCTATTTATATTTTTTGTTCGCAACATCCCCTCATTTGCCACCATTCTGATTTACAGCCATCTGCGCACCACAACATATAAGAACAGAGACCCCCACCATTGAGACCCATTTTCTAAACCACTCTCTAGGTCACTATTTATACCATTGTTTAACCCAATAGTTCCATACTATCATGAGATAAATATATATATACAAAAGCACATATCATGATATATATCCAAAAGCAACTATCATGATATATATCCAAAAGCAAATTGCTAGAGTGCGTGAATGATATCTGAAGATATGATTGGTTTGAAGACCTTGTTAGGGGGATTATGTGGATTAGTTTATTTAATTTTGCTAGTGTGGTTTGAATTGTTTTTCTACGCTGGTATCAACCAATCTGTCTTGTTGGTTTGAATCGTTTTGCCGTGCTGGTTTGAACCATTCTGTCTTCTAGGTTCGAAACTTTCTGTCTCGCTGGTTTGAATACTTTTGAAAAGACACTGTACACAATATGGGGATGTACTGGTTCACCTCCATTCTAAGTCCACACCCTATTTTTTGGTCTAGACACACCCCTAATTTTTTCTCGAGATTGGTGACTACACATAAACTCGATTTTTTATTGTTATATTCGAGGAATTGGTAAACTCATATATTCCGGGATCTTTACTTGACTTTACTTTACTTTATGTGTGTATGTGGGTGTGGGTGGGGGTGGGGGTTGATATCGGTGAATCCTGAACAATTGCCGCTTGTGCATGGAAATATTGGGGACATATGGACGAGGCCGGAGAAATCGGTGCGAAGCCAATGTACTGCCAATGTACTGCGGGAGAAAGACTAGAGCCAATGATATGTGTACAATAGCCCACGGTTTGGGCTGCATTGACTTCCTTGACCGAGTGCGGAGACCAAAAAATTGGCCCACTTTTTTTCTGGCGTCAAATACAGTGTTTTTCAAAATGATTCAAACCAGCCTCCAGATTTAAGAATTCAGAATATTGAATTCTAATCAAAGTTGGTGTGAAACATCAGGCCATTTGGTTTGAAAGACTTTGGAAAGAGGTACGAAACCTTTTTAATTAATGGTTTGTTTATTTTTGCTAGTTCTCGCTTTCAAACATTTTGCCCCCTTAGTTTGAATAGTTTTGAAAAATACTGTACGACCAATCTAGCGTTTTTTTTTTTTTTTTAAAAAAAAAATGGAGAACAAGGCGTCGGCCTGCATGCGTTTAAGCGCGGTGCGGGTCGAAGTTATCTTTTCCATCTAGGTGGGAATTTTCCCCTCCCACCGTATTTTTCCCCAAAAAGAAGGTACTCAGAGTCTTCAATAGCAAAAGGGTCTTATTAAAGATATATTAAAGACGCCGATTGAAAAAAAAAAACTAGGGAGATTGGTCTGGTGGTTTACCCCAGATGGAATCAAGCCCATATGCATGCGCATTTAACTCCAACAAAAACGTCCTCACTGTTGCGCATTACCATATACTCTCGCATCAAAAGGGCCAATTAAGTGGTAAACCCAAAGTCAAAGAGTCAAAGAGTCAAACCCTCAGAAACTCTCATGTGACAGTTTCAGTTTAAATTTAAATCACAAAAGCACTGCTGGGCTTAATCACGTGACGATTGTGATTATTCAAACTAAGGCTATCCGTTTACTCCGTCTTAATTCCGTCATATTCAATCATGAGGGGAATTTCTTCTCTCCATCTCTACTTTAAATTCCTTGTTCTTTATTTAACTTTTCTCTGTTCATTACTCCTTTTTCTCTGTTCTTTATATCTTGGTCCTACACCGGAAACGTTACTATTTGTCTAGAGTGTATTCAAATCCCGGAAGTCTAAGTCTATATCCTGGAGTCTATACCCGGAGTTCATACCCGGAAAAGTATCCAGAGCCGGAAATAAGACTAGTTCTTATGACCAACCTGCACATATACACTGCTAGGTACTTAAAGGCACTTTTCCCTCTATCCAATTCCGCTATACTACCGCTAACGCAATTCCTGCACATACGGGCCGGTTTTGGTCACATATACTACCCTCACTACCCACGCAACTGCACCGGTTCTTAGCGTGCATCTAAAACCGACTCGGAACACACCAACTGGCCGGATCTATTGTCTACAATTGGCCAATCACATCATATGACCACACTAGTAATTGGGCATGAGTGGTGGCCATGGCTGGGTCGTTGTTAGGGACGTAATTGGGCCAAGGTTAAGCCGAATGTCGGCCGAGAAAAAACCACATAATGTACACCGAGAATAACACCCCAAAAAACCACCGAAAATATGCCCGTGCAGAAATCCGACCTTAAGGTGCAAACTACTGTGCGGCCAATACATTTATTGTACGCATATCGCAATTATCAGTGATGAAGTATAAAAGAGGAGCCAAATCCACTACTGTCAGTAAAATTGTATCACAAACAAAAACAGTCAAAAAAAGACAGTGAACTAAAAGACAGTGAACTAAAAAAAAAAAAAAAAAAACCAAAAAAAAGAAGTGAACTAAAAAAAAAAAAAAAAAACCAAACTCAATTCTACAAATGTTGCCTATTATCTCTATTGTTTCTCTCTTGGGTGTTGCTTCAGCTAATGACTGGACCACATACCCAGCGGTTCCCAAAACAGCATCGATTAATGGATTCGCAGACAAAATTTACGACCAATTGCCAGTTTGTGCTCAAAGCTGTGTTAGAAAATCCACTGCCAGTACTCGTTGTCCTTATTGGGATACTGGGTGTCTCTGTGTGACTACACCTTGGGCTTCCGATGTGGCAGATTGTATTGCAGGTCAATGTCGCGGAGAAGATGTCAAAAAGGCTCAATCTTTGGCTCTTGACCAGTGTAAACGTGTTGGAACTCGGGCACCTCATTGGATTGTTGATGCTGAAGCTTCTTCTTCTTTGGCTGCTGCTGCTGCTAAACCAACTGCTTAATTGATTGATTGATTGATTGATTGATTGATTGATTGATTGATTGATTGATTGATTGATTGATTGATTAATTGATGCTGTTGAATTAGCTGGACTTTCAGTAATACATACTTAGTAATACAAATGTGTTTCTATAAAGTGTAGAGAGGTTTTTATATATACGTTTATTCATAGGCTACAAGTCTATAAATAGGTTTGTTTCTATAAAGTGTAGGAGGTTGGATTCTATAAAGTGTAGGAGGTTTGTTTCTTTAAAGTGTACGGAGGTTTGATTCTTTAAAGTGTATGAGGGTTTATATTTCTATAAAATGTTAGTCTTAGAATAGTCTTGAATAGTCTTGAACAGTCTTGGGTCATAGAAGTGGTGGAACAGTACTGTTACAGTATTACATTTTACTCAAACGTTGCCTATTTGCTATGATCATAAACTACACCGTTTGTTAGGTCCACCATAGGCAGGGCCTTGCCTATGAAGGTATTATGAAGCCTCTCAGTCCGGTTGTTACAATGGTGATACGGCGGTTGGCCTTCAAAGCACTTCGGGCATAGATGGTTTCTTTCGAATATCCCAGAACAATCCTTACCATTGTTCTGGTGGAGAGTTTTTCGGTTCCACGTTTCTCTCAAAGTCATATAAGCCACTCTGGTTCCTCTCTTAATGTCAACGAGTACCTAGCATGTACGGAGTCAAGGTACTTCGCAGATACCTTGTATGCAAACTAGTGAAGCGTTACGTGCAGGTTACG
>NLAW01001632.1:0-23549 GCA_002370915.1 Metschnikowia lochheadii | reverse complement strand
GCTTCTTTATAGCTCCTGAGGACTCTCACTGTCATATCTGGCTAAACCTCTGCGAACTCAATCAATCTTGGTCGGATCAATCTGTGGGAATTCATCATCTGCATTTGCCTGCAGACATCACGCCGGTTCCATTTTTCTATCATCGAGGTCACTCAAATCCAGATCATTCTTCTCTGATTATCCATACCGAGATACACTCCCTTGAAGCGGCGAGTTGTTCGATATGTGTGTTGGTTTGCAACCCACACTGCTCCCCTCAACTGAGTACTCGTCCGGTTGGGCGTCTAGAGTCCTGATCCGAGTTGTCTTGCTTGGGTCAAGCAGCAGCACATCATCTTCTGTACCTAAATACAAACATCGTGCTGCTTCTATTCCTCTTTCCGACTCATTTGTCTTGGGTTCAGCCGTGTCAAGATATACTCCCCTGAAGTGGCAAGTTGTTTGACATGTGTGCTGGTTTTTTTTTTTCTGATATTTCATATCTCTGTTATCTCGTATCTCTCTGATATCTCATATCTCTCTGATACTCTTTCTCTGATTCTCTTCCTTTGATACTCTTCCTCTGATCCTCTTCATATCTCTGTCTCTGATTTCTGATCTGCTGCTGGCTATCTGCTCATTGAACCTAGAATAGACGAGGAACTCCCTGATTTATCCAAGGGGAGGAAAACCCCGCTGTTATATACACTGGTTGTATGCAACCCTGCATATACATGAAACACAAGCACGTTATATGCAAGTGTTACCCGACCGGGATACCTTGCAACTCAGTATGCTTGTTAAATCGTTTCCTAAAACTCTTGGTTGCGGCCATACCAAGTGGAAAACACTGTTTCCCGTCCGATCAACGTTAGTTAAGCCACTTAGGGCCACAGTGAGTAATGCAGTGGGAGACCATGTGTGAAATTGTGGTGCTGCAATCTTTTTGGCTCCACTTATCTTCATAACCTTAAACTCTTGAATGCATTAAATAATTAACTATTAATTCTACTGAGTATTATTAGATCCCACCAAACCGTTTCTCACAGTTTTTTTCAAGTCAAATGGCGGGATGTTTTTCACACTAACTTTCATTAGAATTCAACCTTCTGAAATCTGAAATCTGAAATCTGGACGATTGCCTCCTATTATAATGTACTACATTTAAGAGTCTTTTGAGTCTTTGAGTCTTTGAGGCTTTGAGGCTTTGAGGCTTTTGAGTCTTTTGCAGAACCAATTAGCGGTTAAAACGGACTCACCAAAAACTGGTTTCCTTGTGAGGGAGGGGTTCTGTGTATTGGTTTGTTTATTTTTGTTAGTTTGGATTGAACCATTTTATCTTTTTGGTATGAACCATTTTGTCGTGCTAGCTTGAAACATATTGCCGCACTGGTTTGAATAATATTCGAAAAGACTGTTTTTCGCACCCATAACGCGCACTGAGAATAGACTGTGAACTGAGATTTGATTGCGAACTGATAAGAGATTGCGAACTGAGAATAGACTGCAAACTGAGAATAGACTGCAAACTGAGAATAGATTGCAAACTTTGGGTTAATGTTTTTAGCGTTCATTTTACGCTTGCAATTGTGAAGCAGTGATAACGGTTGTTAGATTTTCCTATAAACTCAACATAGGGGCGTCGTGACAGATTTGGTGTTCCGTCCTGTTTCAATGTTTCAAAGACGCGGATTCCCCTTTTCTTATAGGCACAAGCCAAATTGGGTTGGGTAGCAGCCAATATGCAGGATGACTTAAATAATGGTCCTAGCAACAATTTCACCTATCGACAATTTCACCTTGTGTTAGAAATTTGCCTATCTGCATGCTCCTCTATTTACGTTCCGGTAGGACAGGTGAACCTGAACTTTGCTCACGTGCCAGCAGGCACCTAATCATGAGGTACAGACTACTATAGACTCTACTAAGACTATAGACTCTACTAAGACTATAGACTCTACTAAGACTATTGACCATACTAAGACTATAGACTATACTGTTGTTTCAGCAAAAGATGTATGTTCAGGATAATTGTCTTATCTACAGTACAAAAAGCATTATATGCAGTACCATACAATTTATCTGCACTCCCTTGATAACCCGCGTTGATAACAACTCTTTCTTGGTACTCTTTCTTGGTTCTCCACAACAACCTATGCAACCATGGAACAGACGTCATAATACGTTGATTCGCAGGCACAGTGATCCCAAAAAGGCAATGGATGGTCCCAAAAAGGTAAGTGGTGGTCTCAAAGAAGGTAGCCGTGCTGGTTTAGGAAGGAGCCTGTCTTATTTGGGAGAGACTGGTCCCGATCTGGAGGACACCAATCTTAATCTGGGATTAACTGACCCTAATCTGGAAACATCTAATCCCAATCTGGCAACGTCTAATCCCAATATGGAAGGAACTTATCCCATTATGGAAGGTGGTCCCAATTCGGAAAGTCGTCCCAATTCGAAAAGTCGTCCCAATTCGGAAAGTCGTCCCAATTCGGAAATACCCAAAACATCCCTAAACTTCTCCTGGTTTCATACGCTCGTTTTAAAAAATAAAGGTCTGGTGGCACGTGACCATCTTGCAAATGAACGAACATACTTGGCTTGGATCCGTACCTCTCTCGTGATGATGACTTTGGCATTGGCCTTTCTTCAAATGTACTCTGTACAGGTACGGGCCAAAGAAGCCCTCTACAATGGTCACGTGGTCGAGATTTCCCTGGGACCCAAAATTGAATTTCTCTCACAAATGGGCCGGCCGTTGGGTGTATTGGCCGGAATTTTCTCCATATTGGTGGTTTTTTTCGGACTTTTCCGCTATTTTTCCGTTCAAAAAGCCCTTTGTACGGACACCTTTCCTGCATCTCGCTTCCTTGTGGCCGGTTTGGTCGTTTGTTGTGTTACAGTGATGATAATGATCTTGGTAGTGGATTCCATGACCTAATACTGGGAAGAATTGCTTAAAATTGATTGTATTTTTGAAAATGTGGTGTACGGAGTTTGTACTGGGTTCTATGTGCAGGCAATTGCCCCCGGAACTAAAACTGAGGCCGGATTTTAGGTTGAGGCCGGAATTGGGGTTCCTCAAGACCTAAAATGTGCGGTTAACCCTGTATTCTTGGCGCCGAAAAAAAGCTTTTTGTGATGGCTGGAATTCAAGGATTCTAACAAACTTATTTTCACGAAACAGAAATGGAAAAAAAACGGTTGTTTGTGTTGGTATTTTTTTTTTTGGGGGCTGAAGTACACTGGTGCACGGGTGTTTGTTGCACCCAATTCCGGTTCGATTCGGGTCCAATTCCGGTCCAATTCGGGTCCAATTCGGGTCCAATTCGGGTCCAACGCCGGTTCAAAGCCGGTCCAACGCCGGTCCAATTCCGCCACACTCCACTAAAAATCTAATGATAAACATCTCCCGAATTCCGAAAATTAAAGATTTTGGGACCAAACCTTCAAATCAAATCTCCAGATGGTGTTTCCAGAAATAAGTGCCACGCATGGCGACTTGGAGTCTCTTGGGTAACCACAGTCTCATACATTCTGACGTGGTACTTCGGGGTTAACACTTTCCACCCTGGTGCTTTAATGAAATATATATTTCATATGGTGTGTTGATACCTCCTATTAATCTTTTAGTTATTTCCATTTGATATGAAGCTCTTAATAGAACACATCATGCATCTAAAACACCTAAAATAGGAGCTCTATTTATAGATCTTGTTAATGATAACTTTTCTCTCCAAAGAAGTTTAAAGATATTGGTGTACCAGTATTATAGAAAACTTAATATAATTAAATACACGGCTATTCATATTAAATACCATGAGCTCATCTATGTTAGGTTTTGTTACTGCATATTTATACCTATGGCAGGTGTTATAACTATTACATTTTTAGACTTTGCTATCGCTATAATACAAGCTTTTTTTTTTTTTTTTATTGTATCATGGTAATTGAGAAGGTGGGGTTCTGAAAATGGTCATTTTCAGATCAGACGAAGTAGCCTTTATATTATCTCTACGGGTCGTGTTCCACCCATCGCGGACCTAACTGTTCTGGTACAGTCTTTTTGAATACTGTTCGAACCAACGCGGCAATATGCTTCATGCCAGACTAGCAAAATTAAGCAGACCAATAATTAAAAAAAAGTCTCGTACTTACGACTTAAAAATTGTTAAGGATCAAGAATTTGAAATAAACTGTTGATGTCGAGTCTATAGTAAGTCTTAAAAACAGTAACTTCTCGAACTATTGGGTTGTTGAATTTTGCTAGTGTGGTTTGAATCGTTTTGTCTCGCTGGTCTGAATTGTTTCGAGAAACACTGTATAATACAAGAGTCAGTCAGTGATCAGTTTAAAAGTATACAGTCAGTTTGAAATAATAGTCAGTGATCAGTATAATGGAGTCAGTCATTAGTATAATGGAGTCAGTCATAAGTATAATCGAGTCAGTCATACAATAGTATAATCGAGTCAGTCATACAATAGTATAATCGAGTCAGTCATTAGTATAATCGAGTCAGTCATTAGTATAATGGAGTCAGTAGAGTCAGTACTACTACTCAAATAATATTCTGATTAATTAATTAACCCTAGGATTGTAGCCAGAGTCCCAACTTATATAGCCCAGGAACTCTGCTAGACTTTAAGTGTTTCACTGAAGTTAAAGCTTCTTCAACATGCTTCATTTTTCTTACTTTTTTTTGCTGGAGCTAAACCTTCATCAAGAATCACCAAAGAAAGAAGAAGCACCCTCTCTACTTTTCTAAAAGCGCGCTTTCCATTTCTGGTGTGATCAGTCATTGCTCTTTCTCAACAGTCATTTCTCGTTCTCAACAGTCATTTCTCGTTCTCATCAGTCATTGCTCTTTCTCACCAGTCATTGCTCTTTCTCACCAGTCATTGCTCTTTCTCACCAGTCATTGCTCTTTCTCAACATAAATGTACAAGGTGATGTTCTCAAAAAAAAAAAAAAAAAAAAAAGAAAAGAGTCAAGAGTCAACACAATGTGTTGAACTTGCAGGACTTCTGTACTTGGTTGGGTCATGTGCGGACGGCACGTGATACAGTGGGACAAGTTCAATAGTCATATAGTCATATGGCGGGGTATGCAAGGGTTGAATAACACTTGGTGCATGTGCAGCTGAGCACATTTCTAACACTGTTCGGGAAAGGGGTCTAAGACATCCCTACGGCAGGAGTGGATGAACCCGGCATCTGGGTTAACATAGCAGCCCACATGACATAACAACCAACATCTTGGACACATAAGGTGGGCGTAACCGGTTCTAGTGAGCGATATCGATGAAGAGGTCACTCACGTGAACCCTAGTATAGTATAGTATAGTATAGTATAGTATAGTATAGTATAGTATAGTATAGTATAGTATAGTATACTTCCCTGCCTTACTTAAAGAAGTTGTTAGACAACGGACAGATTCGCATTCCGGTATAATACTTGAGCGTGAAGGATAACGCTCGACACAATGCATGAGAAAACATAAAGCGTGACGTCGATTTACTCTATACCAAATCCCCCTGTCTCTGTCTCTCCCTATCTCTCTCTATATATAAAGCAGTTATGAACCCATATTCAAAGGTCTTTCACCAAAAGCAAAATTGAAAACAAAAAAAAAAAACAGGAACCAAAAAATTATGAGACACTCTCGCATTCTTCACGCGGTGCTTTTAATGGCTGCAACTGCCAGTGCCGATCCTCGGATGTTCTACGCCAAGATCAATGGAGCTACGGTACCGATAACCAGCATTTCGTCTTTTATAGTTAATGTTCTTTCAATAGGGGATCCTGCTTCACCGAACGCCATGGCCAAGTTCGATTGGAACGATGGGTTTGCTACTACTGAATATGAAGGAGAACAACTAGTGTTTGGAGTGGTCAAGGATTATTTGGTTTTTGGGTCTAGTAATTTGGTCAACAGTACAAAGTTGGATTTGGATTCTCTGCTGACAATTACAACACTTACACCTTTCTTGTGTAAGGATAAGCGGGCCCGGACTCAGCCAGTATTTATGAACCATAACCATACTTCCGATTCCATGCACTGTGAAGCGGTGGAGATATACTTAAAGCATGAGGAGAAGAAGAGGGAAGAAATTGGTGACAATGATGAACTTGGGAGGGAACTGCTGTATGAATCACAAGCTGCAGATTCATCTAAAAACCATTTGGGGGTTGCTCGCAATCCTAATCCGGAAACGTCCCAGGGTAAACCCTCTAATCTTAATATTTTAGAGCCAACCCCTATCAATATGAATCCAGCTCCAGTTAAAGCTTTTACTCCTGTACAGGCACAAGCTAATACCCCAGTGCCATCATCCCCTGCCCCAGATCCTGCAGTACCACAAGATCTCAGTAGTATGCCACAGTTTACACCCGAAGGAGTGGTTGTTCAATCCAAACAGGTCACCACCAAAAATGCAGGCAGATCTTTTTCCCTCACCAATACCAATTCAGTCAATTTGGGCTCCAACTATTTTGCTGCAGAAAACCCTAAACCTATCCATGTGGCTTCCAATAACGTTTATGCTGTGGGTGACCGCCACCCCATTAAAGTTCAGGCCAGTAATTCGTTTAGTGTAGGTCTTGGAAATGGAAATGGAAATGGAAATGCAAATGGAAATGGAAATGGAAATGCAAATGGAAATGCAAATGGAAATGGAAATGGAAATGCAAATGCAAATGGAAATGCAAATGGAAATGGAAATGAAAATGGATTTTGAAAGGGCCAAGGTTTTGATACGTTTTTAAAAGACATTCCTCCACAAAGAATTTTGGTTCTAAAATTGGGCAAATCAGGCTTTGATTTTGGGATGGGATTTTGGACTTGAGAACCAGACCGGAATTGGACCGGAATTTCACTTTCCAAATTAAGTTTGTGGTACCATGAGAATGGAAGTCTAAGGTCTTTGAGTGTATGTAAAAACGAATATGTTATGAGAACAGTATGGTTTGTAGTGTAGTTCTAGGAAGACCACTAATACTCATTACTACCCATTACTACTACTACTACAACTACTACTATTACTATTACTACTACTACAACTACTACTATTACTATTACTACAACAACTACTACTACTACTACTACTACTACAACAACATCTAACGCAATCATAAGTAACTTCCCTTTGTGGGGGCTTGTAATATACGCACGGTTCTGATATGCATCTCTTAAACCCAAATTCCACTATGACCAGATGTATGACCTGGTGCCATACACGAGGGGCCTGCTTCAATCCATATAGAGACTTCCTTAGTCTGAGGACTAAATGTTCCTTTCCTTGTTGAACATAACCTTCTGGTTGTCTCATATAGATTTCTTCCTCTAGCCCACTCTTCAAGAACCCAGTCGTGACATCCATCTGTCTTATCACCAACCCTTGCTTCACTGCACTGGCTAGGACCATCCTTAAGCTGTCGTATGTGGTCCCAGGAGAGAATGTTTGTTGATACTCAATAACTTCCTTCTGGAACTTCCCTAAGACCACAAGTCTTGCTTTGTATACGCCGTTATCTTTTAGTGCGAATACCCACTTGACACCTACTGGTTTCCGCCCTCTTGGTGCCCTCTTGGTGCCCTCTTGGTACCCTCTTGGTAATTCGACTAGCTCAAACGTTCCGTTCGTATCATGAGCACTCTTTTCTTTATCACACGTTTCAGTCCAGAGTATCCTGCTCTTCAGACTCATGGCCTTTTTATAATCCCTGGGGACCCCTTCGACTTCATTCGGTTGCACTTCTAGAGTTCGAACCCAATCAATTTTTGAAGCATCAATAGACTCATCTCAAACATCTCGCCATTTTAGGGGGAGTCTGTCTTGAAGACCACAATTCTTCTTCTATTACTACTACTAGTATTACTTCACTACTACTACTACTATTACTACTACTACTATTACTACTACTACTACTACTACTACTACTACTACTACTACTACTATTACTACTACTACTACTACTACTACTACTACTACTACTACTACTACTACTACTACTACTACTACACTACTACTACTACTACAACTACACTACTACTACAACTCCTACTATTACTACTACTAATATTGTACTATATTGCTATACTACTTTAAATCAAAACTATTACACTACCATTGAAGTCACGGAAGAAATACTAAAGCCTGTTCAGTTATATCAATCACTTACTTCGACTCACTCATTGACTGCAAGCATTCACACACTAAATACTCACTCCAATCATCGTAATCATAGAGTGGTGCCAATAACTGTATAAATAAAGTGAATCCAAGAACTGTACTTATACCGTAATTTCATTGAGGGCACTAAGGTAGTGGTTTCAATAATTGAACTCAGTGTTACTCCAACAACTATACTTACACACTCATTCCAAAGACTCCACTAATATAGTTCTTTCATTAACTGTATGGTTCCAATGACTGTACTTATATAATGGTTTCAATGAGTACACTTTTATAGTGATTTCATTGAGTGCACTAAGAGAGTGAGTCTCATAATTGTACTTATAAACTCACTAAATACTCACTCCAACAAATGTACTCATAGAATGATCTTAATAACTGTACTTAGTGATTCCATTGATTCATTCATAGACTTACTCATTGAGTGATTTCAATAACTTTATCATTTCAATACTTTTACTCATTTAGTGATTTCATTGATTCACTCATAGAATGACTCATTGACTTACTGGTAAAATGATTACATTGATTCACAATAGAGGGATTTCATTGATTCTCTCTTAGACTTACATTGATTCACTCTTAGACTTACATTGATTCACTCTTAGACTTACTTATTGACTCACTAATAAAGTGATTCCATTGCCTCACTCATAGACTTACTCATTGAATCACTAATAGAATGATTTAAGTAACTGTACTTATATAATGGTTTCAACGAGTATACTTTTATAGTCATTTCATTGAGTGCACTAAAAGAGTGATTCCAATAATTGCACTCAGTATAATTCCATTTACTCACTCATAGACTTACTCATTGAATCACTAATATAGTAATTTCATTAAATGTATGATTCCAATAACTGTACTTATATAGTGATTTCATTAACTGCACTAAGAGAGTAATTCCAATACTTGTACTCATAAACTCACTAAATACCCCCTCCAATGACTCACTGAATACTCACTCCAACAACCGTAATCATTGAGTGACTTCAATAGCTTCATGATTCCAATAATCCTACTCATAGAATGATTCCATTGACTACAATAATATAGTGATTTCAATAACTCAATGATTTCAATAACTCAATGATTTCAATAACTCAATGATTTCAATAACTCAATGATTTCAATAACTCAATGATTTCAATGATCGTACTGATAGAATGATTTCATTGACTCTTCTTTTGCATTCATTTCAATGACTGCACTTGTATAGTGATTCCATTGATGTACTAATAGAATGACTGATTGATTCACTAATAGAGTGGTTTCATTGACTCACTAATGAAAAGAATTCATTAACGGTATGATTTCAATAACTGCACTAATATAATGATTCCATTGAATGCACCAATAGAATGATGGCATTTACTTCATGATTCCAATAACTGCACTTATATAGTGATTTCAAAAACTCTATGATTCCAATAATTGTATACATATAGTGATTTCATTGACTCACTAATAAAATGGTTCCATTGGTTCCCTAATAAAATGATTCCATTGATTCATTAATAGAGTGTTTTCACTGATTCACCAATAAAGTGATTTCAATGGTCCATTAAATACTCATTCCAACAACTGCACTAATATAGTAATAATTTCATTAACTGTATATTTCCAATAACTGTACTTATATGGTGATTTTATTGAGTGCACTAAAAGAGTGATTCCAATAATTGCACTCAGTGTAATTCCAATGACTGCACTAATGTAGTGATTTCATTGATTCCATAATAGAATGTTTTAAATAACAGTACTTATAAAATGATTTCAAGAACTGTACTTATATAGTAAATCCGTTGAGTGCACTAAGAGAGTAATTCGAATAATTGTACTCATCCACTCACTAAATACAGTGTTTTTCAAAACTATTCAAATCAAGGGGGTAAAATGTTTGGAACCAGAACTAGCAAAATTAAACAAACCAATAACTCAAAAAGTTTCATTTCCCTTTGCACAAACTTTTAAACCAAATGGCGTATTGTTTCTCCCACCAACTTTCATTAGAATTCAAAAGTCTGAAAATGTTAAATCTGAAGGTTGGTTTGAATGATTTTGAAAAACACTGTACTCACTCCAATGCCACTCAATACTTACTCCAACAATTGTACTGATTGAGTGATTTCAATAACCTTATAATTCCAATATGTTGAAAACCAGCAATCAAATAGCGCACTACTAGCCCATGGCTTGTGGAATAGCAACCAATCAGTTATTCATAGCCACCAATTGTAGCAACAATATTTGTTGCTATGGTGAAGGAAGAATCTCCATATATAAAATGGAGACTCCGCCCCATTTTATTGTTAGAACCTTAATCGAACATCAACTGCCTGAGGTATACCAAAATGCCTCAAAGAACCAGACCCACCAAAAGATCTCGTATTGATAATACTTCAATGAGCACTGACAACTCTTCTCCTCCTCCTCCTCCAGAAGTAAACACTTCAGATGAAGTGTTTACATATCTTGATGAAACTTTGAGGTCAGTGTCTTATAGTATGAAGTATTCTCTGGATGTTACACCCTGGTTAATTAGTGGACCTCCTGGTGCCCCAACTATCGTTGCGGAAATAATTGTATACATATAGTGATTTCATTGAGTAAACTTTTATAGTGATTCCATTGACAGCACTAATAGAATGACTCATTGATTCTGTCAACGAGTACCTAGCGTGTAAGGATGCAAGGTACTTCGAGGATATGTTGTAAGCAGACCAGTCATGTGCAGTGTGCATGTCCATCGTGGGTGAAAACTCTTCACACACCTCGCATTAACTAAACTCCTCGGTCTAGTAAGGCACAACTTACGTATCCATGTATATTGTATATATCAAAATCCAAGTTTAAAGAAACAGGAGTCGCGGCTCCCTGTTTCTCTGAGACCGCGGTCACTCACGTGACTGTGGTCGTGTGAAGGCTCACCCCAATATAAACGGACAAGCTCCCGCTATTCTATAAAACCACCAAAAATATATATCAACTGAGGGAGGACATACCAAGATTTCTCCCGACACCAGACCCACCAATATTAACTAGTGTAGAGGTACTGATGTTTACTGAGGACCTGGACTGATTTCTCTACAAGGTTATGTTCTGCATATACCGTATACCCTTAGATCTTATAAATAAGGGAATGCATGGTATTATTGTGACTATATTTCTACCAGTCCCAGTAAAAAAGTATATAAGAGTTTCAGGTTGTATATGTTGGATTTTCGAGAATAGATTACCATAGAGGTTGTTAGTTTGGCCTTTAATTCTGGTGTACGGGTCCATTTTTTATATCTGGTGTACGGGTCGTTTTGTTGTTACTGGTGTGTGGGTTTTTCTTTATATATATATATATATATATACGTTTATTCATAGGCTACAAGTCTATAAATGGTTTTTCGGAGAAAACTTTTTACCTCAGATGTACAGATCTTTTTGTTCGTGGTGTACGGATGTTTAATAATCTCTTACATTCTCTTCGCGCGCAACAAAACAACTGTCAATGGTCACTGCATTTATACTTGGGAGCATCTATCTTGCGCTTTCCGTGGTCATTTTAGCAAGTAAACAAGTCACGTGGCTCCATGGTTTTCTTCATTATGGTAAAGTTAAGCTAGACCGTATGCAGAACGTCCTGCAGGATAGTCTGCCTCTCCTGAATCACGCTCTACGATTCCTTACCACTCTTTGCGATTTGACGGTACCCAAAAAATGGTTTGCCCATTTTTATTATGTGTACGGAGGTTTATTGGTCATTGTGGCATTATACAGGGCTCGTAACCTTTTTTCCGGGTCTCCATACGCTCTAATATGGTTACTTTTGACATTTCAGGCTTTCCGCCGTATCTATGAGTGTCGTCACGTGACAAAATGGAATCCTGCATCCCGCATGCACGTGACCCACTATTTTGCAGGTCTTTATTTTTATATTGCAATGCCAGTCACGTGCGCAATGGGTCTCGCCACCACCTCTAAAGAGAAACCTGCTTGGCCCTTTCTATTTTTGGTTATTGCTTTCTTTGCTGCATTTTCCTGGGACCAACACCGTAATCACGTGCACTTGGCGCTGCTAAGGAAATATAGTACGCCATATGCAGGATTATTTTGTCACGTGCTGAGCCCTCACTATCTCGATGAAATCGGCATCTATGCCTGTGTCACATCGCTTGCATGCGCCCATGGTATACAGTGTGCGGCCGATGGGGTGTTATTATGCAGTATGTTCTTTGTATGCGTGAACTTAGCGGTGAGTAGTATCGAAACAAACCAGTACTATCGACGCCGCTTTTCTGCATACAAAGTCAAATGGGCTCTTATACCCAATCTTCTATAGACACTGGAAGTTTAATACACAAACATCTGTCTGGTTTTGGTAGGTACATCTAATGTACTTTTTCTCTCCATGTACAAGCCTCGGTTGTACGTACACGCAAGTATAATTGAGAAGGTATTGTGCGGTGTGCAGCGATGTTGCAAACACTACGCGAGTGCCTGCATAGTTTGAGACTGCATAAAGTTGGCCTGTATACTAATCGCCTGCATTTGACGTGCGGGCCTGCATGGTAAGATCACTGATCTCACACCAGCTTCTTTTCATTATAGCAATGCCCACACAGCCAGAGTGCCCCGTGTATATTAGTCTACGATCAGATGGAAAATCCAAGGTTAAGGGCAGCCCGGGAGTGCCCAACTCAATCGTATGTGTACCTTTCCTCCTCACACCACTACATAGTCTACCCCAGAAATGAGCAACTGACTACATAAACAAAGGTACTCGGACTACAACCAAGCTACAACCACGAGAGGTATCTAACACAACCCTAGGTATAGAACCAAAGGTTTTGCCTTGCTTAACAGTGGCCTCGATCATTTCCTAATTGGGATATCACCCAACTCCTTAAATCCTAAACCCCTTGAACGTGTCCATACCAATTTTCAACTCCAACCCAACCTCAACATACTAACTCCAGCCCCGAATAGAAACGATCATCGAGATCCGTCCAGCTAAGGGACTCCCCTTCAATTGCCGGTATGTTGGAATCGAACTCACGACGCAACAACGCGTGACTCCACCATCGACCTTGGCCTCTACGCTAGGCACTACCCTCGGAAATAGTGATGCAGTTAAAACCACCAAGTCGTTCGAGGCCCCGAAAATCTTTGCACCTCCGTATGGCGAATTCTACCAAGAGGTGTTGGCCCTCGATATTCCTGTTCTTATACCGATAGACCGGCAACTTCCAGCCAGTGGGTACTTTGACCGGTGGAATGCGTTGACTGTACACCAGCTTACGGTGCACGTGACTCTTGGTCGCACTGCTGATTCCGAACATTATTACCTGCACTCCTTCCCCATAGCCATAAAGTTCTACGATAACCTCCCGCTTTATCGACAATTCAATGAGACTGTGCGAGAAGCCAACGTTTCAGGCGATAACCAAATCCTTACGGAAACGGAGATGCCAATTTCCTGTGTAGGACCGCAGGATACTGTTGAGGTACACACGGTCGTGCGTTCGAATCCGAGCAACGTCAAACGAAAAAAAGGACTCACGTTGAAATATGTTTCATTACAACTTCAAGAAGTGTTTGAATGTCATGATGCAGGACTCCCCAAACGAAGAGAAGTGTCGTTGTACCTGCACACAGTGGATAAAGCTAAAATGCCCTTAAGTACTGCAGGTGAACATACCACTTTCCAGTTCCCACTTCCACATCCTGCTGACGAATTGGCCTTATATGAACCACATAGTATACAAGATGTCCTGGCGGGACACGTGACTGTCCCATCAGCAGCATTCAATCGGAACCGGAATTTCCCTAAACTCGCCCAGGGAATCCCATTCACTCACGTGCAGAGTTTCTCTATGCAGGGCCGGTTTTATTCGTTACGTTATGAGCTCCGAGTCACAGCTAAAACGTCTCATAAATCCATTATTTCCATTCTACCACTAACGGTATCGCCATATAATCGTCAAAGTTGTGAATATATCATGCAATGGATAGTTAGTGAATGCCAAAAGGCACGTGACCGGTTCGGGAAGCACGTGATTGCTGATGTCGTGGCTATGCACAGGACTGACGATGTATTCCAGGCCCTACGGCCATTTTGTCCTCCTCCAACGGTATATCCATATTCAAGGCAAAGTTTGCAGCAATTAGGGTTTAACCCGGAAGTTTTTGGGAGTGTACCCAGTGCCAATGACTTCGTGGCGTATATAGATTGAAGTGGTACACGGGTGTCAGGAAAGAAGTCATTAACGAGAGTTAGAAGAGAGCTAGAAGAGAGCTAAAAGAGAGCTAAAAGAGAGCTAAAAGAGAGCTAAAAGAGAGCTAAAAGAGAGCTAGACGAGAACCCAGAGAAGTTCAACTCTATCTTTTCCTTTCTTCAACAGAACCCATCATTGTTTCATCTGGATGTCTTCACATGAACATTCAGCACCCGCACATGGCCTGAGCTCACAAGTTTATCAGACACATGTCGCATGTTCCAACAAGTACCTCTATTCTAATTAATATTGTGGAGAGAATCAGTCCAAGTCATTGGTAAAAATCCATACCTCTATACTAATTATTATTTGTGGATCTGGTATCTTGATACATTTAAAAATGATTCACCCTGGGGGCAAAAGTAATGGACTGGAGAGTGGGTTAAAAAATAGGTCTCAAAGGTGGGGGTCTCTGTTCTTATATGTTGCGGTGCGCGAATGGCTGTAAATCACAGAGTGGTGGCAAATGAGGGGCTATTGCGAACAAAGAATATAAATAGAGCGCTATCCCCCTCGAAATGGTTTTCTCTCGCCACCAATAAAAATTCATACCAGTTCATGTTCCGTCCCGGTTTACCCCTTGATTAGACCCTTGATTGATACTACAACACTCTCAAATGAAGTTCATTATAATATGAGGCAATCGTCCAGATTTAAGGTTTGACAATATTGAATTCATCAGTGAATGAAGGTTGGTGTTTTTGGTTGTTATGCCATTTGGTTGTTATGCCATTTGGTTGGAAGAAACTGTGCGGAGGGGTACGAATCTTTTTTTTGAATTATTGGTTTGTTTAATTATGCTAGGGCTCTTAGTCTAGCTTACATACTGATAAGAATATCCGCTCCAGCTTATGCGTTAGTAGATATGGATATGGATTCAGTTCAACGGTTTATGAACCCTCGGAATCGCTTATCTCGGAAATTGCAGTTCCCCTTCCATCTGGACCAGAATAAAAAAGCCTCAATTCCTTGAAGTGGGTCTCGTGACATATTTGGAGAAGATCAATGCAGTATTATTGGTTTCTTGTCGTTCCCAATCAAAACGTTCTCAGTTTCACTGATTTCTAGTTTCACTGGTCCCAGATCCCAACTTTATCCCGTATTCACTTTAAGGAGCCATATCTCGGTTAAAATCTCCCTTATAGGTATTTCCCAAAATATCAATCCATAAAACTGGATCTGAACTGATTCAAATAAGAAAGATTGTTGTGGCACCAAGAACTGGACCCTTAACTGTAACCTGAATCTGTTACCAGAAACGGTAATCTGGATATGGACCCCAAACAGTAACCAGAATCTCGACCTCTTGCATTTCACTCAGGATTAGCCTTGAAAATATCCAGGTAATTCAGATAATCCCATAATTTAGAAACCCAAGGAAATCAAATCCACTTTTATGAAACGGTCGTGCGCGACTCATAATATCACCAGTACAGTGGTCCAACACCCGCAATTCTCACCTCAACTCTTGTATTCCCCATCCATGCTTCCATATGCTCCCACACAAACAACATCATATACTGCCAGTGATCACCCACACGTGAACTTCCACGAACCCGTTCTGCGGCTGGCATTATTCAAAACCCCCGCCCATAAAGCCGTGTATGAGAGCTTGGGGGAAGTGTACGCCATTATATGCACCACCCAGACCGTTGAAACGGCATATACCCGGGATTATATCACCGACAAGGAGAAGTATACGGCCACGATTCTTCGGCTCGTTAGCCAATATAAGGTTCTTCTCCTGGGGCTCCAAAAACAAGATGGAGACCATGGTCGTGTGGTGCACGAGATTCTCCCCCGACTTTCGCCCGACGGGTCCGATTTCCTCCCTGTTTTCTGCCTGCATTTCGGCCTCGAGTGTCCCTTGGCCATAGATAGACTCCTGCAGGGAGTCCCTGCCACCATTGAGCAGATGGGCCTGAAAATCGAGGATAAAGTCGATGTTCCTAAAGTCGACGGACTTATAACCCCGGCCTCCGACACAAGTTCAGGGTCCGGTGCCCGTTTGGTCGCTGAAGCAACGGGAAATTTCATCACGCTCATGGATGCTTTGAAATTAGACTATAATTCCAAAAGTCAACTCCACCCACTTCTAAGCAATTTGGTGATTTCACTCAATGAGCTTATTCTGAAGGAAACTGAGGCTCCGGTGGAGTTTGCGTCCAAACCCAAGCTTGTGAGCTGGCTCATCAAGTTAAATGGTCTTTCAGAGACGGAGACATTGACACAGGTTGAATGTGATGAGTTCTTGGACCACGTGGATATGGCTTACCATGGTTTCTATAATTCCTTATAGTCATCGAGGTCTTGTGACATAATAGTTTCAATTTCTTCAATTTCATGGATGTGGTATTGGTATTGGTGGTTAGAATTTGAGTGTTGTCCTGGCTTTCGAAGGAATGGTTCTTGTTATAGGGATGGGTCTTTTGGTCAGATGTGAAGACCACTTTATGGGACTTCCTTCAGAGCGTTGGCACTAATTAGTATGGATTTCAGCAAAGTGGGTTTTGGGGTCTCGGATCAGTTGAAGGTGGACCGATAGAATAGTCAACTATCTTTTTAATGACCTCCAATGTTCGTTGAATTAGTACCATATCCCGGCGGTACACATTATTCTCTGACACATTATTTGAGCTTGAACAGAGTTTATACCGAGGTATTTGTTCACTGGATTGAAAGCTGGGGAGCCAAGAAGGTCATATCATAAGTTGATATATATGGTAAAGCAGAGCTTTGAGGAACCATGGTTTCAAATGACTGGTGGGTGCAGACCTGGCCAGAAAGACCAAGACAAACTCAAAAAAGTTAAGTCAAAAGCTAAATGGAAAAAGACTTGGGGAATTCTGGTGATGGATTCATAGATAACTGTAAAGCCTAGGTCATGTGCCCTCAAAAAGACTGCACATTACAGTAGCTGGAATATTGCAAGAAGTAGAGAAACCCGTCCATGGTCTTGAGCCCTGAGAAGATCAAACCTTGAATCAGGGCCCTTTCTAAAGCAACACTTTTGAGAAGCGTATTGCTCAACTGCACCCCGGAGTTATTATCCTTAGAATGGTTTGAAAATTCAACTAAGGGTTTCGTCCGTAAACTTCACTTCTTTCTTTCAATCAATGGAACAGAATCTGGAACACATACTCCCGCCAATACACAAACTTCATTGATAAAGGGGTATCAGAACATCGGTCAGAAGATGGCCAGGGTTCCACCAGTATCATCCAAAGTCTCAAAGATCCATGTATGAAAATCCCCAACTGCAATTGGCTGTTCCTTGAAATGGCTAGGGCCCCTCAAAGTTGTTCCCAATACTGCTGAATCAAGTCTGATGGTTTCATTGATTGATTACCTAAGCATCCTTCATAAAATTAGAAATTTCCAGAAATAATGAATGTTAAACTCTCACATATATTCACATAATATGAATGACGTAGGGCCTCCAAATAATTTTCTTTAAAGCACTCGATCTGAATCTGACTTTCCCAAATCTGTGCAAATTCCAGAAACTTGAATTCCAGAAACTCAAATCAAAACCTCCAAAATTAGTCTGTTGTAATTCCAGTCCATCCCAGTGTCGAAACAAAGAAATGTCGTAAGCAAATGAAGGAAGAAAGAAATGTCGTAAGCGAATGAATGAGGAGAACGAAATTTAGACAGGAAAAGAGACGAGGAGAGGAAGAGATGACGTAAGCAGAAAGGAGGGGAAAAAGGAGTAAATGAGTGAAGAAAAAAGTAGTGGCGAATTTGGGGGGAGGCTCGCCCTTATATACTTTTCGTTCTCACCCCGCCCAGTTTATTTGCAGCCACCTGGTATGCAGGAGTGGCGAGCCGCGAGAAATATATAAGGAACCGCATTCCCCCCTCATATTTCATCGGTATTCACAGCAACATAAAAATAATGAGTTGACTATAATGACCGGCATGGCGGTTTTGAAATTTTCAGAGACAGGAAACAGTTTAAGAACTGTGTCATCCTCTACCGGAAACGCCATCTCTGAATCCCCTTGGACAATCGAAAACAGTTGAATCTAGACTCTAGACAGTCGAATCTAGACAGTTTTAAATGACAGTCGAAGAGAGACAGATAATTTTAGACAATGTGATATTGGATCATGGACAGTCGGGAACAGTCTACAACTGGCTAATCCAGATACTCTAAAATGGCAGTTGAATCTAGACAGTCTTAAATGGACAGTCTTAAATGGCCCGTTTCGGATGGACAATCTAGAGCTACTACTAGCTCTACTACTACTACTACTACTACTACTACTACTACTACTAGTTCTACTACTACTACTTAGTGGCGTTCCAAGCCTAATTTGTCAGTTCCTTCAGACTCAGCTTGCAATGTTTTCAGCTGAACACTGTTCATGGTCTTGGTGACTTTGTTAGTGATACTGATACGAGAATGCTCCTTTTCTATTATAAAGAAAGAAGCAAATACTACTCAAGAAAACCATTTGAGAAGACTGGACGACTGGATGACTGGATAATGGTGTTACAGAATCAAATAGTCGTTTTTCATTGACTCGCTGACTACTGATTTGTTGCTTACTACGTTATGGCTACTACTGACTACTGACTACTAAAGACTTTTAATGTGTACGACTGGTACATCAAAGGCAAGCACGGGCCCTCGTCTGGTGGCATTAGCTCGTGTGACCCGGGTGTGGTATATGTTAGCAACGTTTTTGATCAATGACATGCCTTTCCCGGGGCTCTGTATTAAGGCTGTTTCCTTGACTCATGGACGTGGAGTTGAATGAAAATGGGAGCAATGGTTTACTTGTTGTTACTTGTTGTTACTTGTTGTTACTTGTTGTTACTTGTTGTTACTTGTTGTTACTTGTTGTTACTTGTTTTTAACTCAATGGTTGTTAGGGATACTCAGAGGTTACTTAGTGGTTGCCTGGTGTCTGGGACCATTTGCTACTCACGGACTGATTACTATCTACTGATTACTATCTACTGATTACTACCTACTGATTACTACCTACTGATTACTACCTACTGATTACTACCTACTGATTCCTGTTTGATGATTGCTGTCTACTGACTAATGACTACCTTAGGGACAACTGACTATTTATGACTGATTACTGACTAATGACTTCGTTACGGACAACTGACCATTTATACCTGACTACAGCTTTATGACAAATGATTACTGCTGTATGGTACTAATGATTTTTGCTGACTACGACTGATACAGCTTACTGATATTTGACTACAACCTGCAAACTACAGCCTATATACGCTTTACAGATAAGTGCCGGTTTAGTGTTTACTTGGTATGTCTTAGTTCTTGGTGACCATTTATTACTAACTGGCTAATCATTGCCTACTAGCTCTCTGCTTGCTGACTACTGACTACTGACTATACTATTCACCATACTATTGACTGCATGCACAATAATGTTGCTCTTCTCGTTGTTCATACTTGGTGATTAGAGACCAATTACTGCATACTTGCTGTTGACTAAAGATTACTGGCTACCATACTGACTATTGACTACTGACTACTGATTACTGACTACCCTAATGACTACCTTACTGACTACCCTAATGACTATCCTACTCACTATACAAACTTTACTATTTGTTGCTGATTTAGTGTTTACTTGACATACTGATTAATAATCACCGTCTACTGACTACTGACTACTTACTGACTACTTACTGACTACTTACTGACTACTTACTGACTACTTACTGACTACCCATTGGCTGCTTTTACCTGTTCGCTGGTGACTGACTATTGAATACTGATTATTGATTACTGATTACTGACAGCAGACTATCTGTTACTCAATTAGTGATTACAGCGTGTTTACCAATGACTAGTTATTACTGTTTGGTGTCTACTAATGACTACGGCTGACTACTACTGATGGCTGCTTATGACTACTGTTTGCTACCAATGACTACCAATGACTATCAATGGTTGTCTACTGACTACTGACTACTGGGTACATACACATTCCTACCAAGTGTTTGCTGGTGCTTGGTGACTATTTGGGACTTACGAACTTCTAGTGCTTAGTGAATCTTCCATTGACTGCACTACTACTGACTACCAACTACCTGCTACTTCTTATCGACTCCTGACCTTCATTGACTCCCCCCTTTCATTGACTCCCCACTTTCATTGATCATTTGGTTATTGACTACCCTTTTATGGAATGTGTTACAGTCACTATAGTTAAAAAAAAACTATAGAACATATCTCCATCTGCCAGATGGACCAGAATCCCTGTCATTCACCATTGACCTTCTATAACCTGGGCTAGTCTATAGTCTTTCTTACAGGGCCTGATAAATCCTCTATGAGTCATTAACTAAGAACAATACCAACGGAGTATTAAACGAAATGTTCGAGATATTCAATTGAGAGGTGTTTTTTTTGTTTCGGAAATAAAGGGCAATTCAATATGGAAATAAAGGGGTCTTGTACCTTGGTCATGTCCCTATTGTGATAAAGAAAAACTGAATGGAATAATTGGTCGTGTCCAGCTCATAATGAAACTATATTTATTTCTACTAACCCTTGGGTGTATACCAATACAAGAACGAATACTTGCAGTCAGCAAGAAACTTGAGTGTGGGAATATGGGATGGTGGATTGTGGATTGTGTGATTTAAAGGGGAATTTGATGCTCCAATCGTATAATGGACTGAGGCACCTATGGGGCAGTAAATGAGTCATGAGTCTGTGGATCTTGTCATCCCAACATGATTGAAATTCCAAATCAATGAAGTTCTGCATTCCCAATTCGGTCATTATCGGCCCCAAGACAGGAATTACCTAATCAGCTAGTATTATCAGCGAAGCCACCAATAGTGTCACTACCACCAATTGCATCCACCAATTGCACCATATCATCATCCAGCTCAGCAATCGATAGTACTGATATCAATGACACTATCAAATAAGTGACAAACAGAGTGAATACCACCGATCTCATCTGATCAATACCATCAGTCACTAGTACCACCAATGATCAATGGCAGTGGCAATGGTACCAATTAATCAAACAATGGACTCGATTTGCTCTGCATAGCTCAAAACATTCTTAATGATGGCTGCATTGTCCGAAACCGAATTGGAGGTTTGTTCAGCCACAAAATACACCACCCCGTTTTCAAAAGTCCAATGGCCTGCATCCAACAGTTCCTTTACCGAAGCTTCAAAAGCAGAATCAGAGCTTTCCTGTGGATAGTACAACAATGTCTTACAGTTAGACACTGGAATGGAGGCATTTGTCTTCTCCAAAGAACGAGCAATTTCAAAACGCAAAGTGGTGACCAAACTATCCTTGAAATGACCAAATTCTGGACATGGCACTAACGAGTCGTTCTGCAACAGTTTCCATACTTTCAAGTAATTGCCCTCCATCAAATTGCGCTCAAACTCAATGGGGTAGCGCAAGAACTGGTCCTTCTCCACATTGACCAATGGAGAACTATAGATGAATTCCAACTCAATGTGGAACTGCAGCGTCAGCCCTTGCGATAGCAAGTATAACAAGTTCAAGGCTATAACCTTAGTACGGTCAGTATTGAGTTCGCCCTCTGAGTGTAACTTGAAGCAGGAGTAAAACGGCGTCAAACTCAGGAAATAGTTTTCAAAAACCGTGTATTCGTTTGAAAGCAACAGTGAAAGAGCGCCGATTTCAAGAAGCCGCTCAGCAACCTTTAAATCGTTGATTTGGTCAGCAGTGGCAGTGTTCAGAGGCAACGGCACTAAGAGATTGTGCTTGACAAGTTCAACCTTGACGGGAGTCAATACCTTGAGGCACTGCACATAGTCGCCTTGGTCGAAGAGATGGTATAAGTCCTGAGAGAGTTTAGAGAGGGCCATGGCGGACGTAGAGAGAGTATGGTGGCGTTATGTGTTGAGGTGTATATATATAGAGAGAGTATTGGGTTGAGATTGATTATGGCGCGCGGTGTACGGGTCCAAAAAAAACCCCCAATCAACCTGTTGGAACACGCGCCATGTGAGGGTACTCCATGTTCATATGAAAGCATCCAGATGAAACAATGATGGGTTGGACAAAAGGGGACAAAAGAGGACAAAAGATAGGGCCAAGCTTCTCTGAGTTCTCATCTAGCTCTCGTCTAGCTCTAGACATTGTCTTCTCCGAGACAATGTAGGTGAGAGAGATTGATAAAGGAGAGTCATCGTTTAGGAGTCCCCGGGACTAACTATATATATTGATTATTGCTCTCTGAGCTGAGCGGTATCAATTGTGAAACAAAAGTCACCGACTCACTACTTTACATGGCAATAGAGGTTCAAGACACATGACAGATATGATTAGCAAAGTCCCTTTTTTGATAGAGTTATTGAAGTCCAATCATGTCTCAGTTCTTTTGTATCAGAAGGGAGAAGGTACGCGCTAACGTGCAATACAATCCAGATTATTATCAGGTCTTGTATACTTTATTAAATTGAGACTTACTTGCTATACACTTGCATAAACTGGAGCGGTTATTCTTATCTGTATCTAAGCTATACTAAGAACTCTTGTAATCACCGCCTCATCTTTCTCTGTAATTAACGCCAGCTCCTTTTTCGCGGGACCTCGTCCACTCTTCGCTTATTCCTGCATATCACTGTTTCATCTGTCCTGATTATATGCACTCACATAGAACGTGCAGTACATCAAAGATGTACTGGTTCATCACGTTCAACAAAAAGCACCGAATAAGAGCGCGCACGGCCCCCTCCAGGTTTGCAGGGCACGGCGCTACTAGTTTCCCTACCTTGGTTATCCTCATAATCAAGGGTCAGTGAAGGCCGACTCCCAAATATATAATGTGGCCTTCGCTACACCTTTTATTAGTTAACTAATCGAATATCTCTACCTAGGGAGACATACCAAGATGCGTCCCAAATCCAGACCTACAAGATCTCCTCTTACTGACAATGAGACTCAGCCTATATCTGAAGTAAACAATTTACCTCAAATGTTTATTTACCTTGATGAGACAATGAGATCCGTATCTTATAGTAAGAAGGGATCTCTGGACCTTGAACCATGGTTACTCTATGGGCCACCTAAATCCTCAGCATTTCTAGCTGAGCTGGAGTTAAAG
>NLAW01001631.1:0-23003 GCA_002370915.1 Metschnikowia lochheadii | reverse complement strand
ATCCTCTGGATGTTACACCCTGGTTACTTACCGGACCTCCTGGTGTCGCAACCGTCGTTGCGGACAAGGCGTTATCTTCTCTACACCTCTGTGCAAGATAAAGTCTATAAAAGGCGCGTTTCCCTCCTCATTTCCCTCCCTAATTCCTGCCCCAGTTTTGCAGCCTCTTCAGTGCACTCAACGAAGTGCTCAACAAAGTGCTCAACAAAGTGATGTGATTTTGTGTTGACGTTGAGAACAGAACCTTGGCACTGATGATTGAAGTACTGGATGAAGTACTGGAATGAAGTACTGGATTTTCAAGTGTTGATATTCCGATGCTGATATTCTGGTACTGATATTTTGGTACTGGTATTCTGGTACTGATGTATAGGTGCTGCTGTTCTGAAGTACTGGATTATAAAGAGCTGATAATTTTGGTACTGATACTGATGTATAGGTGCTGCTATTCTGGTGCTGCTATTTTGGTACTGATATTTTGATACTGTTATTTGGTGCTGATTTCCTCAAATTTTTTTTTCTGAAGAACAGAAATTCAATTACTAATTAGTCTAGACTATTGTAATTTGAAGTACTAACTTTTACAGTACTATTATTTAGTGCTGCTATTCTGGTACTTATATTCTGGTGCTTATATTCTGGTTCTGATATTTAGTGCTGATTTCCTCAAGGTGGTCACACAGTAGATGTCACGAGCATCAGACAAGAGAGAGATCTTAAGTCCATGTACCAAGATGGGGATGAAGCTCGATTGGGAGAACGGTTTTATAACCTTTTAAGCAAGTTGTGTTTACCATATCAAATTTGTTACCATTTACTTCTGTTGACCATTTACTTCAGTTGAACATATAATTCTGTTGACCATTTACTTCGGTTGACCATTTACTTCGGTTGAACATATAATTCTGTTGACTATTTACTTCGGTTGAGCATTTACTTCAAATGAGCATCTAACTCTGTTGACCATTTAATGCGTGAGGTGAATGGAAGTTGATTGATAAGTTCTACTCATAGTACGGATATTGAACATATTAGGACGTCTCCACGAGTGACGAATGGAACAGTGGAATTACTAGGCCAATCTCCAAGATCACCTCAATCTTTTTTTTCTTGTTTCTTTTTACTACGAGTCAAGGAACAACCCCCCCCCCCCCCCCCCCCAAAAAAAAAAAAAAAAAAAAAACCTTCTTTATAGTTATCGGATTGTTCCTGCCCGTAGTCATATGCTTGTCTCAAAGATTAAGTCATTCATGTCTTTAAAACCATCCTTATGTGAGTCTATTATATGAGTGTATTAAACGACTGTATTGTGAGTGTATTATATTAGTTCATTATGTTAGTATCGTAGGACAGTATAGAAGTACACTAGAGTAATGTATTAGTAGCGGGTGTAGTGACCTCCACCAACGAGGTGATTGAGGACATTATCAGAAGATTCTTATCTCCCATAAACATAGGCCAGGGTCAATAGAATTAAATGAAAAACTAAACCCGTACACCCCAATAGAATTAAAATTAAAAAAAAAAAAATGTCACATATAGTATGTTAGAGTAGAAGAAGGAAGAAGTAACCTGCTCAAGTAACGTTAGTAGTCACATGGAAATCCTGGATGGAGTGATAGTTGTTAGGACAGTCTTTTTGAATACTGTTCAAACCAGTGCGACAATATGTTTCAGACCAGACTAGCAAAATTAAGCAGACCAAGAATTAAAAGAAGTCTCGTACTTAGGACTTAGAAATTGTTAAGGATCAAGGATTTGAAATCAACTAAACTGTTTATGTGAAATCTTTATTAAGTATTTAAAACAGTAATTTCTCGAACTATTGGGGTGTTTAATTTTGCTAGAATTGTTAGATCCACCATAGGCAGAGCCCTGCCTATGAAGGTATTATGAAGCCTCTCAGTCCGATTGGTACAATAGTGATACGGCGTTTGACCATCAGAGCATTTCGTGCATGGATGGCCTCTTTCGAATATTCCAGAACAATCCTTACCATTTTTCTGGTGAAGAGTTTTTTGGTTCCACTTTCTCTCTTCAAAATTCTGAACTCTCAGATTCCTCTTTTAGGAACCATCAACGAATATAAGTTTTGGCAGATCAAGTGTTTCCAATCCCCTAATTCTGTAATCCCCTAATCCTGTAATACTGCAATGTAGATATTGCATTAACGGGCTTGAACACGATTCTGGAGTTCTTCTAAACAAACTTGTATATCAAACGTATATTTCAATACCGTTACATATCATAGAGAAAAAATCTTATGAACCCTTTTAGCAGGGGAACTGGCTGGTCTTATGTATTTTATATTCCAGTGGCGGCGTCGGGTAACCCTTGAGGGATTTCCTGAAACCAAGGTGAAACATGCGCATGCCCTCTGGGGTACTTAAGGCCGCGTTTCCCCCACACCCCCCATATATTTTCGCAGCAATTTTTTTTAGCACCCAATCTAATCTCACTGTTGAGTCTGATAATGGGTGGGTCTGAAAACTAGCCTAAGTGAAGAGTTTAAAGGTGGGTCTACAAAACCAAACTAATTGTTCATTAGGCTAAGGAACATATCAATAAACCCACTATACCATAAATGTTAGATCTACCATAGATAGGGCCCTCTGCCTATGGTAAGGTATTATGAAGCCTCTCAGTCCGATTGTTAGATTGTTACAATGGTGATACAGCATTTGGCCATCAGAGCACTTCGTGCATAGATGGCCTCTTTCGAATATTCCAGAATAATACTTACCATTGTTTTGGTGGAGAGGTTTTCGATGCCACTTTCTCTCTTCAAAATCCTAAGAGAACCTCTCGGATTCCTCTTTGAGGAACCATCACCCAATATAAGCTTTAGGCATAAATGTATTAAAAGAACCTAACATATTCATTGTAAATCTATTGATTAAACTAATAAACTGAAGGAGCAGATGTTTATAGTATACACTGAAGGAGCAGACATTTTAAAAATTAAGGTTAAATAACAACCTAGTTAATCAAAAGAAAATGATATAGAATATATAGATATAAAATTGTTTATTTGCTTTGATGTGAGGAGTTAAGGGAGTCTCTAGGTTGACAAAGGCAGAGGTTCTAATGAATGGAGGTATCATTTGGCACTTGCTTAAGGGTCTCCACAACTTCAAAAACTTCTAGTACATATACGGAAGAATGGAGGCATTGACAATAAGGATTATGGAAAGTGAGAATGTGCCAAGAAATTCGGATAATTGATATTAATTAGCCGTACTTTCTTATTGAACATTTTTTTTACGGTCCTTATAATGTAATTGATTACATGTGGTTATGCATTATTTATACAATTTGGGTATTATGGTTGGTGCACGTCCCACGTGGGTTCTTCCTCCTCCCACCTCTCCCCACCTCATTAACTTAACTTAACTTAACTTAGCTTAACTCAACTTAACTCAACTTAACTTCCAAACTATAAGAATTAGGCCAGTATTAACGTATATTAAAGGGGAAGTATAGGGGATGTTAAAATTGGCTTAGTAGTGTAGGAGTTAGCAGAATAGTAGTGTATGAGATAGTGGAATACAGTGTTTTTCAAAACTATTCAAACAAACGTGGCAAAACGATTCAAACCACACTAGCAAGATTAAACAAACCAATCCATATATCCCCAAACAAGGAAACCAGTTCTGTTGTGTCGGTCTTGACCCTAGAGGAGTGTCTTGATTGGTACTGCAAGACACTCCCAAATGTAATACATATGAAGCAATCCTCGCAGGATTAAAGATCGATATTTTCGAATAAATGAAATAATGTAGGGAAAGGAACATGAACTGGTTTTCCTTATATTTCCTGTATACAACAATTTGTTAGAGGTAAGTACGAAACCTTATTTTTTTTTTTTTTTTGCCTTGAATTATTGGTTGGTGGTATTTTGTTAGTATGGTTTCAATGGTGTAGTTTTGAAAACCACTGTATCTATATTTTTCCTGAAAGAGAACTCTTGAGGAAGATGAATTATGTAGTGCGCCTTATTAAATAGTACCCAAATATGAATCAACACAAGACCCAAGAACCAAAAACCAAGAACCAAGAATCAAGAATCAAGAACCAAGAACCAAGAACCAAGAACCAAGAACCAAGAAGAGAAAAAAAAAAAAAAGTAAAAACAGAAAAACAGAGAAACAGAAAAAAGCCCGTTTTCAAATAATGCTTATGTAGGCATGAGAAAATTAAACTCCATTTTTTTTTTTTTTTTTTTTTGAATTGAGTAGGTAGATACAACGTTTTTCAGTACAGTCTTTTTGAATACTGTTCAAACCACCGCGACAATATGTTTCAAACCAGACTAGCAAAATTAAGCAGACCCATAATTAAAAAGAGTTTCGTACTTAGGACTTAAACATTGTTAATCAAGGATTTGAAATAAACTGTTTATGTGAAAGCTTTATTAAGTATTAAAAACAGTAATTTGTGGAACTATTGGGTTGCTTAATTTTGCTAGTGTGGTCTGAATCGTGGTCTGAAACGTTTTGTCGCGCTGGTGTGAAACGTTTCGAGAAACACTGTAGTATTCAAACCATCGAGGCAAAACGATTCAAACCACACCTGTAAAATTAATCAAACCAATAGTACATAGTGTTTCGTACGCCTTGCAATAGTGTTTCTATTAATCAAATGGGCAAGTTGTTATATACCGGATGGAAGGGAAACCAGTTCATGTTCCTCTCCCTTTTGACCCATGATGAATACTGCAAGACTCCTAAATGTTGGTGTACATATGAGGCAATCCTCCAGACTTAAGATTTCAGAATATCATTGAATTCCAAAGAAAGTTGGTGTGAACCATATTTCATGCCTTTTGGTTTTTGAAAGACTGTGTGGAGGAGTATGAACCTTTTAGAAGTATTGGTTTGAATCGTTTTGCTGCTCTGATTTGAATTGTTTTGCTGCTCTGGTTTGAATAGTTTCGAAAGACACTGTATGGAAGAGTGTCGCGACCTAAGGTTGACCTGTTAGAATTCTTATGTGACCGATTGGGGTCTAGAACCTACACTCATAAGGGATTAAGCTTCTAACGTGCTTATAATCGTAAAGAGATCTTTCCCAGGAACGATGACCTAAAGACGTTCTGGAGTATTCTGTTGGGCTACTTACTAAGGGTAGGAACTCGCCCAGACACTTAATATCAATAGGGTAATATTGGTTACTTGGGTATTTAGAGAAGGTTAATGTATTCTCTTTAGTATTCCCTTTAGGATTCCCTTTAGTATTCCCTTTAGTATTCCCTTTAGTATTCCCTTTAGTATTCCCTTTAGTATTCTCTTTAGTATTCCCTTTAGTATTCTCTTTAGTATTCCCTTTAGTAAAGCTATTCTTAAGTGAGTGGAGTTCTGGCCTGTCCATGACTAGGCTTATTGTCCCCTTTATATCTCTGGAAGCTGGAATGATGCTGGGTCTAGACTCTTGAATATTAAGTTCTGTTGGAGCCCCTATTGCATGCTGCGTAGCTCTTCCTCGTTTTAAGTTCCGTTGGACCCCCTTGCTCTAGACTCCCCTTTGGAATCCTGCACTCTGTCGAGTTCAATTCCATGTCTAACATAATTACTTTCCCTTTACCGACAATTACCGGTAATTACCGACTTACCTGTATATACCTGTATATACCTGTATATACCTGGGATTACCGATTACCTCACCTTTAAGGAACCACGTGTTTCCGGAGCCAGTACTGGTCTNTACCTGTATATACCTGGGATTACCGATTACCTCACCTTTAAGGAACCACGTGTTTCCGGAGCCAGTACTGGTCTAAATATGCCCAGTCGTCCAAAAACACCACGTTATACATTGTATTCATGAGGTGGGAAAGTAAACGGTTCAAGTCGGCGTAACTTAAAGAACAGGGTTCCTGCATGATGGCATCTAGCTGTTCGATGATTATCCACTGATTTTGTTCCGATGGAAACTGCATGATTTCCTCCACATTGGTCACTTTCTGGTAGTCGAAGCTCTTGAGCCTTTCCGGATCAGGAAGTTGCCGCGCCACCTCCAAAATCGTCGCTGCTGTGGTGCAATTAAAGTACACTACATGCAGTTTGGGATGTTCCTGGAGGAACCCAAAGAGTCTTTGGAGGGCCGGCACCATCCCTTTCTGGGTACTGATTCTCCAGAACATATCATGATCATGAGTTCGCAGTTTGGTGAGTTATTATGATAGGCGGGGGTGAGTCACGTGACTGTCACGTGGACGTGATCACCTGGTTTTCACGTGACTCCGTCGATACATATTGAAACCGCACCCATCGCTTCTCCACCATCATGAGTGACAGAAGGAGAATCACCGGTCCTGCCGATGCTGTAAGGCCCGTTGCCCCCAATAAAAGCATTCAGGCAACAGACAAAAAACCCAGACTGCACAGTACGAAAATCAGGCCATTTTTCGTCAAGTCAGGCCTCAGTACTAATGCTAATGGCCTGGCATATCTAGAAATCGAAGATACCATCATCGAAGTGGGCATTTTCGGCCCCAGGCCCATCAAGGGGCTGTTTGTTGATAGAGCCTCTTTTTCCGTGGAAACAAAGTTTCTCCCGTATATCACTCAACCCAACGAAGTTTTATATAATGGTCAGAATAGCAGCCAAAATGCCTCCCAATCTGGAGGAGGCCAAAATGTTCGGACAGGTTTAAGCAATATCGAGCAAAAAATCAGTACCTTTGTGGAAACGGCTTTTCTACCTGCTGTTGTCTTGGAAAAGTACCCCAAATCGACCATCGATGTGTTTGTTAATGTACTCTCATTTAATACCAACTCTTGTTCTATGTTGAATTTAATTGCATGGGTCACCAATTGTACATCGTTGGCTTTGGTGGATTCAGGTGTGGAGATTCGTGATATGGTTACTTGTGGTCACGTGCGCCAAGGTTCTGGAAAAATCCTTTTGGATGCTTATGCTTTTGATGCTGATGCTTTCGAATCTGATGCTGAGCCCAAGACTGAACTCAAGACTGAGGCTGACCCCAAGAGTGACCCCAAGAATAGTGAATGTGTGGCTGCTTTTATGACCATGAAGAATAATGAAATGCTGGCATTCTGGGTCCAAGGAGATGGAAGTCAGGATGATGTTTTAGAAGGCCTGGTGCACGGGTGTTTGGACATGGCAAATTCTGTTCGACTTAACCTTAATGGTTTCTTGCTTCAACAAACGGCAAGGCCAAGTGCTCTGGACTAGTCATATACAATCCTGCTGAATTTCTTGTTATACTATATTATTTCGTTTTGCAGTCAGCAGTGTGTTTTACATCAATTGTGGTCTCATTGAAACAGCTACCATGAAACAGCTCCATGAAACAGCTACCATGAAGCATGCAGGAAACAGCTTCCAGGAAACATTACTTCCATGAAATTGATCTACTGAGACCATCAACACATTAGTTCATCAATGGAATCAATGGAATCAATGGAATCAATGGAATCAATGGAATCAACCATGATGCTCAAACGCTTGGTGTTGAACACAGTCTAATTGTTAGGTTCTGTGCCCGGTCCGCTTCAATTTCTAGAGGTACTTATCCAATTCGGATATGTATATCCGGTGAAAATACACCCACCACATTGAATTTCAGCTTCTTCGAGTCTTCAAATTCATATCCTACTGGACTGATTCATCTCCTCGGGACCAAAGCGTGAGTACCCAAACGTGGCTACCCAAGCGTGGCTACCAAAGCGTGGCTACCAAAGCGTGGCTACCAAAGCGTGAGTCTGAAAAAGGTTAGTAGTCAATTTTGGGTCCAAGAAATGAGGTGCACTCTTCAGGAATATAAGCATAATCCACCAGTATACTAATTTCCCCATGATGAATTTAATGTATGTAGTGTATACTTATAGTACTATAGAGTGTATAGTGTTTTTTTCTTTTCTTTTCTTTTCTTTTCTTTTGTTTTGTTTCTTTTTGTTTTGTTTTTTTTGTTTTTTTTGTTTTCTTTTTTTTATCTATTGTTCTAGTAGAGAGAGTTTCATCTGTATGAATAATCACCCCTCTATTAAATTCTGGTCGAACGCAGGTAGCAAAATGTGTTGGAATATGAGGAACCAGTACACAGTGTTTTTCAAAAGGATCCAAACTAGTGCGACCAAATGTTTCAAACTAGTGCGACACCATAATTCGAACCAAATAGACAGAATGATTCAAACCACATTAGCAAAACGATTCAAACCAATAATTGAAGACTTGCTTCGTACCCCTTCGCACAGTTTTTCAAACTAAATGGACAAGTTGTTGGATACCGGAAATAACAAGGAAAACCAGTTCATGTTCATGTTCCGTCCATTCTGACCTCTTGATTTGGTACCACAACCTCGATTGATACTGCAACTTTGATTGATACTGCAACTTTGATTGATACTGCAACTTTGATTGATACTGCAACTTTGATTGATACTGCAAAACTCCCCAAATCCCAAATATACCACATATAAGGCAATCGTCCAGATTTAAAATTAAGATTTCAGAATATTAAATTCTTCAATGAATAAAAGTTGATGTTTGAAACATTATCCCCTATTGGTTTTGGTTTGAAAGATTGTGTAAAGGGGTACACGAAACTTTTTGAATTATTGGTTTCATCAATTTTGCTAGTGTGGTTTGAGCCATTTTGTTGCGTTGGTTTGAATAGTTTTGAAAATCACTGTATCTCTGTTCTACTGCATGTAAACAGAAAAAATGAAACACTCAGTGATATGAAGAAAATAGGCCAAGAGTGGATAATGTCCCCCTGAAAAAGAAACTAGCGGTAATTTTTTGAGTCTCTCTCCAAGTTATTCAAGCTGCTCTAGTTCCTCTCTGAGAAACCATCAACGAGCATAGTATCAATTAGGCATAAATGTATAAAAGAACATAACTGTCAGATCCGTCATAGGTAGTACCCTACCTATTCAGAATATTATGAAGCCTCTCTGCCTGATACTTTGTATAGGGCCCTGTCTTTAACCAGGGCGGCAAAAAAATTCAACCATACCAGCAAAATTAAACAAACCCATACACACAATCCCCCCCTCCTCCCAAACAAGGTCTTCAAACCAACCATATCTTCAGATATCAATTCATGCACTTATTCATGCATTCTAGTAATTTGCTTTTGTGGATATATCATGATAGTATGGAAGTACTGGTTTAAACAATGGTATAAGTAATGGCATAAGTAATGGTATAAGTAATAGCCTAGAGAGTGGTTTAAAAATGGTCTCAATAGTGGGAGTCTTTGTTCTTATATGTTGCGGAGCGCGGATGGCTGTAAAAGAGAGCGGATGGCTGTAAATCAGAGAGTGGTGGCAAATGAGGGGATGCTGCGAACAAAGAATATAAATAGAGCCGTATCCCCTCGAAACGGTTTTCTCTCACCAAATAAAAAAATTCATACCAGTTCATGTTCCGACCCGTTTTTGACCCTTGATTTATATTGCAAAGAATCCCCAATTCCCAATCCCCAATTCCCAATTCCCAATTCTCAAACACGTATGAAGCAATCGTCCAGATTCAAGATTTCATCCGAATATTAAATTCTAATGAAAGTTGGTGTGAAACATTTTGCCATTTGGTTTGAAAGATTGTGCTAAGAGAGGTACGAAACTTTTTGAATTCTTAGTTTGGAGAGTTTTGAAAAACACTATATCTCATTTAACCGGAGTCTAACAATAACATTAATTTATTCAATCATTACAGGGATATCAATTTTATTTATTTTATTGAAGTGATTTCATGTTTTTTTTTTTGTTCACTGAGTTAAAGATTGGGTGGTCAAGTTCACTTTATTCGCGTCCAACTTCGCGTCAACCATTTCGTGGGCCACATTCTTAAGAACTTCCGAATAAACTCTTAAGAGAGGGATTTTTTCTCCAATCTCATTCATTGTACTATTTGCATAACGAAGCAAGTAAGCCCAGATCTCTCTTTTTTCTTTTTGGGCACGACCAGGAGGAGTGTAGGGAGATTACATCAAATCCGTCAGCTATAAGCTGGCCAGCTTAGCAAATTCGGCAATACCATCAATCAAGAGGTTGGTCAAATTGGTGACGAGATTGTACAATTCCATTTGAAAGGCTTGGTATGATTTAAATTCTACTTTGAGGGGGGGAGGTAATTCGATGTGATCATGGGTGGGTCTATCGGTGAACTCAGTGAACTCGGTGGGTCTATCGGTGAACTCAGTGAACTCGGTGGGTCTATCGGTGAACTCGGTGAACTCGGTGGGCTTATCAGTGAGTTTATTGGGGGTATCTAATGGTGCAGCAAAAATGGTAGGAATAAGGACAAGCGAAAAAAAGGCAAGTTTCATTTTGGGGAATTTTAATTGATGGTTTCCACCTTATGTGATTATTTGGCAGCTTTATATAGGCATATTACTTTGGCGACATACGAGCAGACCATCCATTGTCACTCCATCCATTTTCACTCCATGCATTGTCAGACCCTCCATTGTTATGCAATATCGGCTTAATTAATCATTTCACTTAGATGAACCCCACCTCAAAAAGAACACATTTGAATTAATTCAAGGTTTCCATTGTTGTTTCCTTTACTCACTAAATTAATTAATCAATTTGGTAATTAGTTCACATGTTGACTTATATTTTGGTTGTTTTTGGGGCTAAAGGTACTGGAAATGTGCACCACATTGAGATACGAATGAGACACTGGTCACGTGCCAGCAACCCCCAGCGACTGAAACTCTGTTTCACTTGATGTTAAGCGCTAAATTCCTGACTAAAAACATGACACATTTCGAACCCCACTTTACTTGAAGTTCTTCTTGGTTGCTTTAACTCTTTAATTCTTTCAATCCTTTTATATTATATAAAGGACTAAAGAAAGGGCTCATAACCAAACGATACATACCAATATTACAATTTAACCAAAAAAACTGTGCAAAAACTGTGCAAAAACTGTGCAAAAAAAAAAGCACTCCTCAATTCAATGAGAAAAAATTATAATTTGGTCGAGTTTTCCTGTGTCCTCGGTTCTTGAATATAATGTGTCAAGAATTATGTCAAGTGGGGTGGGGTGCGGTGGTGTGCTCAGTCAATGAACTGTGGAGCATACAGTCTTTTTGAATACAGTGTTTTTCAAAACTATTCAAAGCAGTGCGATAAAATAAAACGATTCAAACCACACTAACAAAATCAAAGAAACCAATATTCCAAAAGAAATTCGCCTTCGCATATCCTTTCAAACAAAATGGCATAATGTCTGTTTTAACTGTACTACCAGTTACTACCAGTTACTACAAGTTACTACAAGTTACTACCAGTTACTACCAGTTAATACCAGTCACTGTAAGTCACTATAATTGGACAGGTTAGGGACAGTCGATGGACAAAAAGGTCTTTTGAATGGATAATTTACCTCTTGGACTCTTTATTTAAGTGACATCATAATTCAATAGGGTTCACACCAACCTTCATTAGAATTCAATATTCTGAAACATATTGGGGGATTGCCTTATATGGTTGTACATTTGAGAGTGTTTGAGTGTTGTCTTGCAGTACCAATCAAAGGGTCAAAAGGGACGGAACTGAACATGAACTGGGTTTCCTTGTTATACTATAACTAGTACTTCTTCACTTCTTCACTATTACTACTATTACTACTACTACTACTACAGTACTACTACTACTACTACTACTACTACTACTACTACTACTACTACTACTACTACTACTACTACTACTACTGCTACTTCTACTATTACTACTATTACTACTATTACTACTATTACTACTATTACTACTATTACTACTATTACTACTATTACTACTATTACTACTATTACTACTATTACTATTACTATTACTATTACTATTACTATTACTATTACCAGTACTACTATTACTACTACTACTACTATTACTACTATTACTACTATTACTACTATACTACTATACTACTACACTACTATTACTACTATACTACTATACTACTACACTACTGAGTACTATCACTACTAATAATTACTGAGTACTGACTACTTACTGTGGGGGGACATCCATGCACCACCCCAAGAAGGGTTTCCCCACGTCCACGACCAACTTTCCCATCTCGGCAATAATCTACTTCATCTCTTTTTGATAACAAGTGCATTCCCAATCTGCTGCACTTCATACTCTAAAGATGTAGTGGATACGAATTAGCACTACAGTTCCACAGCTTATGGAAGTAAGGTATTGGAGAACAATGACATAGCCGTTCCTGATTACGAGAATAACCTGATTACGAGAATAAAACTGGCCAATCATATCTACTTTGAAAGTTCAATTCAAATGAGGAAAAGGAGGAGAATGAAGAAACGGAAGAAACGGAAGAAACGGAGGAAAGGAAGGGGAAGAAAGGGGAGAGAGGAGAGGAGAGGAGGAGAGGAGGAGAAGGCGAATTTGTTCTAAATCCACTTAGATTGGTAATCCACCGGTCATACGATTTCTGACAGCTTTTACACGGACTATGATCTGCACATTCTATCATATTATACCATATTCTTACTTACGTTGTACTCACTACGTGTACTCACTAGGTGTACTCACTATTCACTCATTGTACTATTACGTATGATTATGAGCACTGATCCTGATATGGTATGCAATAGCTTGGCCGGAATTGAGGGCCGCGACCGGAATTGTCCAACTACTGGACCTCCAAAACTCTACCACGAAAACTTTTTCAGCTATGACAAAATGCAATGAGAAGTACGGAATTCCAGGATTCCAACGAACCAACTCGTGTTTCCGTGCGATGAAAAAAAAGCTCGTTTGCGTTGGGCTTTTTTGTACTGAGGTAGCGTGGTGCACGGATGTGTTTTGCACCCATTCAAGCTCAATTCCGAGGTCAAGTGTAACTACTTGGTAATTACTACTACTACTACTACTACTACCACTACTACTACTACTACTACTATTACTACTACTACTACTACTACTACTACCACTACTACTACTACTACTACTATTACTACTACTACTACTACTACTACTCTACTGTACTACTACTGTACTATGCTCTACTACTCTACTACTCTACTACACTACTACTACTCTTCGTCTACTACTACTATATGTTAACCTATACATAACAACCTGGTTAGAGGTGTACGAAATGTTTTGAATTATTGCTTTGAATCGTTTTGCTACTGTATAAGGCAATTCACTCTCAAGAGTTCAACATGTCTAATAGGTCGAAAACTTCAATAGGCCTGCGATGAAACTATTTCCAAAATTGAAATTGTCTTTAAATTTGAAGGTCTCCAAAATTGAATCTACAGTTGCCCAAAACTTCAATCAAAGTTAGTAGCACCTTACGACAATTCAATCAAAAAGTCGACTCACTTCACCACTACTAAAGTATGGGTGCAAAAACTTTTAACAGTAGTAAATAAGAATTTAATACAAGCCTAATGCAAATAACATAAGGTATACGTACTGCTAATGTTACTTCACCTCCATAAATAGTCACTAAGCAAATCAATCTAATGGAGCAAATCTACCAGGACATCATATTGGGGTCCATAGTATATCAGTACTAAAGGACGCAGTAGTAGTAGTACGGTACTACACTTGCACTGTGGTCAGCAGTACTATTTGTAGTAGTTCTTTTTGTAGTACTATTTGTAGTACTATTTGTAGTACTATTTGTAGTCGTTCTTTTTGTAGTACTATTTGTAGTACTATTTGTAGCACTATTTGCAGTACTATTTGTAGACTATTTGTAGTACTATCAGTAGACTATTTGTAGTACTATCAGTAGACTATTTGTAGTACTATCAGTAGACTATTTGTAGTACTATTTGTAGACTATTTGTAGTACTATCAGTAGACTATTTGTAGTACTATCAGTAGACTATTTGTAGTACTATCAGTAGACTATTTGTAGTACTATCAGTAGACTATTTGTAGTACTATCAGTAGACTATTTGTAGTACTATCAGTAGACTATTTGTAGTACTATCAGTAGACTATTTGTAGTACTATCAGTAGACTATTTGTAGTACTATCAGTAGACTATTTGTAGTACTATCAGTAGACTATTTGTAGTACTATCAGTAGACTATTTGTAGTACTATCAGTAGACTATTTGTAGTACTATCAGTAGACTATTTGTAGTACTATCAGTAGACTATTTGTAGTACTATCAGTAGACTATTTGTAGTACTATCAGTAGACTATTTGTAGTACTATCAGTAGACTATTTGTAGTACTATCAGTAGACTATTTGTAGTACTATCAGTAGACTATTTGTAGTACTATCAGTAGACTATTTGTAGTACTATCAGTAGACTATTTGTAGTACTATCAGTAGACTATTTGTAGTACTATCAGTAGACTATTTGTAGTACTATCAGTAGACTATTTGTAGTACTATCAGTAGACTATTTGTAGTACTATCAGTAGACTATTTGTAGTACTATCAGTAGACTATTTGTAGTACTATCAGTAGACTATTTGTAGACTATAGTACAAGTACTACAAGGAGATCATAGAACATAGCATAGAGTAGGTACATCAGAGAAATGATGTACATAGGAACCACTAAATGAGGAAGAACTATCTAAAGTAGATCTTGTTAGATCATAAATAATGGAAATGTTATAAATAAGTCCGTGGGTCTAAAGGCCAAGTTGGTTGCAAAATGCATAAGTTCAGTGGATACTGATCAATTTGCACCTATTCATAATCTCTCCCATAGTCACCAACTAGCCTCATCCAGTCTCATACGAGGCTCATACTGTCTCATGGACTGCTTCCCTGGACGGTTTCCCTGGACGGTCTCTTTAGACTGCCTCGTGTCTTTCTTCACTTCCCCAATATCACTGCTCCTTCTTTTCCAAGACGAGGTCGTCATCTGGACTCAACTCACGGAGTGCACTCTTAATGTGAATCAACTTCCGAGCCAATGCTGCCACTGTGAACGTATTCTTAGATTCATTATCGTTGTAGATCAAAAACCGCTTGGTGATTGCAATACCCGTAGATTTGGAGATCATTTCTGAAAGCCGCAAATAGGTATCCAACACATTGGGTGATTGTGATACCAACGAAAAGATGGGAGTGGAGTCATCGCTCAAAATACACCCGAACTGGTTGAAGATGCTCTGTCTTAAATCTTCTGCCAATGCTGACACACTCACCTCATCGGCCTGTGTAGGAATCTCAATATGGTGGTGTTTGATCTCAATGGGCTTGGATACATAAGCCACGTCATGCTTGCCATCGATATGGTAGCGGAACTCGTAGAATCCACTATCCCAGAAGAGTTTTTCACCGCTGAAAAGAAGGCTTCCACTGGCCTCTTCACCCGTATACGTCCATCTGTTTTGCGACGAGATCAACGTCTTATACCGGGAGTAAGACAGTTGGGTGATCCGGTAGAGTCCCACCCAATCATGTTTGGAATGGCTCTTGGGAGCCTTGAACTTAACAGAAATGGCTTCTCCAACATAAAATGACGGGAAGTCGGTATCGATTTTTTCTGTCTTTTGCTCAATATCTTGGCTGGACTCTTTGCTGGGCTCCACCTCCAAGATATAGTCGCAATTCAGGAAGTACCTGCTCTGGGATAACTCGGAAATGGATTGTTTCTGATCATCCTTGCCTCCATCATTGAGGAACTTGTCAAAAGACTCGAGGAAAAACGAGCTGGATCTCTTCTTCTTGGTCTTCTCAAACTCAGGTGTCTTTTTCGATAAACTCTCTGGGATAAAATGCTTCTTGAGAGTCTTGGTCACTCCAGAATCCTTCATCACCTCTGTTTCTCCATACACATTGATCATGTGCAACTTTTCGATGAAGTTGATGCGGAAAAAGTTGTTGACGGTCCATAACAAGCAAAGGAGCATATTGTCCAAAGTAGGAATGATAAGTGTGATACCCATGACTCCACACATTCCAAATACCTGTTCTGGGTTGTTCAAGTAACGGTAGATACCTGCTTTGGTCAACTGGGATCTCTGGGGCATCAAGGACGATTTGGGGATAAAGAAGTCGCCGTAGAACCAGCCAAAGTAGCCAATAGAGTCGATGATGTTGAAGTTGATCCAAATCTGAGTCACCACGAGAATCACACCAAAGAAGACTCTCAAGTAGAAATGGTTGACAGCCAATAAATCACCGGAAAACTGAGCCTTGTTCAAAAACTTGTACAAGTTCAAGCCAAAAAAACTGGAGTAGGTCAAGTTGATCAATGAGTTATAAAGAATGGCAAAGTTGTTCAAGGAATTCTCAACGGGAATGGAGTTGGCAAGGTAGAACTTGGAGAAGACCTTGAATTTCGACTGCAAAAACAATACCGTATTGATCAGTACACACTCCAAAGCCTTGATGAGAATGGCCAAGTAAAAAAGCAACCGAGTGACGAACTTAATATTGGAACTGGATATAGATGCAAGAATAGGAATAAGCACCGAATACGTCAATACATTGATCAAGTTAATGAAATCACTGGCCCGCAATAAATTGAAGTTGGCTAACCCCACCAAAGGCTTCATGTTCTGGAAATGCATCAAGTCCTTAATCTTAATTAGCTTCAAAAGTCCCGTTTCACTAGGCGAAGGTCCATAGATCTTATCAATGTGTGGATTCTCAATATAGTGCAAGAATACCATCTGGAGAAAATGCCCAAAGATGGCCACCGTAAGCACAAGGTACGACTTGGCTATAAGAGCAAAACCATAGTAACCAATGTACCCAATGGAGTACATGGGGTGAGGGAACATCTCAAACACCCCATCAAAAATCAAATCCTCATTATTGATTTGCCGGAAAAAGAAATCTCCCCAGTACCATGCATAATCCTTAATGGTGTTATGAGCATTGACCTTGACCCACAAATTAAACAAAATGAGCAGCACACCTAACCCCACGCGAGCCCATGCGAGAGTTGAGTCCCCGCGCATAAATTGATAATCATCATCAATACAAATTGCAACCACTAAACACACGAAAGCAGTAAAATCCTGCATCAAAATCAAGTCCACCACTTTACGGAAAATCAACCACGTGTTGAAATCCACCGGGTACTTCTGAATCCGGTATTTCTTTCCCATTTGCGTTTGAACTTCGGTTTTGACTATACGCAGCACAAGCGATGTGTTGCTTTCTTGAAACACTTTAAGGTTCTCTGCCCACTGCACAAGGCGGAACTTGTTACTTTGCTGATTGAGCAAATACCCAATGCCAAAGTTGTAGGAAAGCCGCCAAAACACATAGAGCCCCGTGAACACCTGGATACGGGTTTTGGACTCGGCGGCCCAGAAAACTAGCGAGTTGGCTATCAAAAGCGTGACAATTACGATTTCGAACATGGACTTGCGGACCGTGGGGTCGAAAAGCGTCTTGACCATATCATGGGTCTCAGGAACCGAAAAGGTTTCTCCTTTGAAGGTGATGCCTTTGCGCTCCGACATTTTGCTATGAAACACTGGTATAAACGGAGCAGTTGTGGCGTCTGGGAAGTGCTGCTCAGCCGTGTGGCCACTGTGTATGTAAGTCCAGCCACGTGATGCGTCACGTGTGTAAACACAATTAGTGGTCACGTGAGTAGTAACGTTTCTCGTCCAAAAGTAGTCACGTGACGGTATCCCACCCAAGTCACGTTATTTTAGATCACGTGCAGTAGTTATCCTTTCTCTAATGTTTTTTTTTTCACGTCTACCTATGTTTCCTGTGATAATTTAGCGTCAGGATGGTCCAGTAGGTTAGTTGAAGTGTGCAAAGAAAACAGTGGAAAAAAAGGCCTATATCCAACTTTACAGTGGCACTTATATAGTTTGCGGGATTTCAGGGCTCAAAGTGCATGTGATTTTGGCCGGGGCATTGTGCAGGAACCTCACTGTTGGGCCAGCAGCACACACACCTCCAGGCACCGACAACATACAGGAAGGCAGAAAAGGGAAAGCCTCTAGTTTAGTAAAGCGGCCAATTGACTAGTCAAACGAGTCAAATGCTACATGGAATTTAACGTGTATATTTATTACCTATAAACTAGCATCTTGTAGATGCATCAGCCAACCACACAGAACCAGGAGACACCAGCTAAGCCTAAGCAACACCAGCGAAGCGACACGCGACCATAGCAGCTCTCTTATGACTAGGTCTGGTAAGTAGAATCTCAATTAGTTTCGGGCTTTTTTTCTTCAGGAGCCTTCAACACAACATACAAGGCATGCATAATACCGGGAAGGTAAAGGAAGAGGCACAAGACAATATTAATAATCATGGGCGTTTTGGACTCTGGGCTTGCGTAGTGCACGGCCATAAAGGGAAGAATGAAAGCTAAAGTTAGTAGGGTTGGAAAAGACTTGGATCTGGGTACATACACAAAAGAACCTTGGAGAACTGATCAGAAGCGACTGGTACCTCTGGTGTGTCATCTTCTGCGACATTAAAACGGTTTTGGTTGTTAGCGATTGGACCAGAAGACATGGTGATTAGATAGCAAAGGGAATGAGTGTAGAGATTAGAACTAGAGGGAGCGGGAATGGCCGCTTTATATACCACCATGGAATCACAAAACCGTTTTGCCACCCGTTGTTTTGTGCTCGCCTTGTTTTTGTGTTGTACCAGCTGCAGCTACAAAAGGACGCAAATACAAAAGGACGCAAATACAAAAGGACGCAAATATACAAAGGATACAAAAATACAAAAGGACGCAGATGGACACAAAAGCACCACCATAATTATATGGACACAATTATATGGAAACTTTTGTATACTGAAATACGAAAGTGAATGGGGGGGCACAAGATCTTTGTCACATGACTGACTTATTGACTGACACTTTTTTTTTTTTTGGCAGTGAGTGATTGAGTGACTGTTAGAAGATTTGAATATTGTGGTCGTCCTGCATACTACTTTTTTTTTTTTTGGTTTAGTTTGGTTTAATTCAATTCTACAAAAAAAAAAAAAAAAAAAATCCTACTAAACTAACTATGAATAATGAATAAGGAATTTATTATGGGACTATTTTGAATTGTGTATCAAACAATTTTTGGTTCTTGAGGTATTCGGTTTTAGGGCTCTCTTGTTTCTCACATCTGCAGGAATTTGCACCCAGTTAAGACAATACTACTCAATAAGTGCCAAATCTGACCACCATAGATACCATGGAGTCAAAAAAAAAAAAAGAAAGAAAGAAAGAAAGAAAAAAAGAAAAAAAGAAAAAAAAAAAGAAAACGAAATGATGAATAAATAAATAAATAGATCATCCCCTCTTCAAGGAAATGCTTCCCCTGTTCTATGTACAACTCTTCTCCTGTAAAAAGTGTGCGAACTGGGGTGCAAGACCACTTTATGGGCCAGGTATGTGAGTCTTTATTATATCCTGAATCCAATAGATCTGAGTACTCGGAAGAATCTAGCCTTGGATGTGCTTTTCCCTTGAGACTCTTCAGGCTCGTGTGGAGTCAATAAAAGTTGATCAATGAGTCAATATTCAAATTGATTGAGTTGGAGTCGGAAAGATCATGGCCATTGGATTGTGTCATAAGTACTCCCTAAGTCAAGCTAAAGCTTATAGGATTGGTCAAAAGACATGGAAATGATTAACTTGGACTTGAACATTAACGTTAATATTAACGGGACCAAAAAACCAGAAGGATATGCCTTTAGCACCAAAAGAACCGTGAACCTTAGACTTTCGGTCTAGAAAGGTACTCTATCCATATTCTCCATATGAAAGTCTTTTTTGTCCTCTCAGGTCAGGTTTCAGGTCAGGTAAAAGACTAGGTGTCAGGTCAAGTTATCAGGTCTAGTTCCAAGTCAGGTGTTAGGCCATGTATCAGGTCAGGTGTTAGGCCATGTATCAGGTCAGGTATCAGGCCAGCTCATTTAATATTTGAGGAACCATTTGTGGGAGATGTTCATTCAATGATTGAATATGGGCATACCTTTCTTTAAGTGTATTGGGAAGCGTCATTATACTTTTATCCTATTCTTCTGGTCCTTCATGGGTAAATTCAACAAGGTACATCAATTGCCAGTTCATTACTGACTTCATTCAAGTCAAGAGCTGCAGGCTGTTTCTTCAGCAGGATTCACTTTTGGCCCTATATGAACAAGATTTACGAGATATCAGTCGAGAAACAGGAGAAAGTGAAGAGGTACATAATAGGAAAGTGAAGAGAGAAAAGAGGAGAATAGAGAGGAAAAGGGAAATGGTGGTGGAGATGGTGGTGGAGGTGGTGGGAGGTGGTGGGAGGTGGTGGGAGGTGCAGAGGGAAAAAAGAAAATCTTTATCAATATTGGTGACTTTGAATAAATAATTTCTATGTATCTCAAGTCAAGAGATACTCGAAACATTCTTTACCATCTATTCATGGTACACACTCTTTACCGAAAGTATCCCAATCCTCTATACCCTTCTGCATAGAGTCTCACATTTATACCACTACACCATACGTCATAAGCCATACACTTTACTGACTAAAGTACAAGGCATCCTCTATATCATACTCTATACCATACTCTATACTGACTACTGACATTTATCCCTACTGACTATTCTGCACTGACTATAAAATGTCAACAAGACTATACTAGAGTTTCATTAGCTGTCAGAGAAGATTTCTATGGCACTATGAGTAAGTCTTTGGAATTGAATCTTTTCGGTTGGTGGTTTCCACTGACAAGTACTTTGGGATCCAAGAAATTCGTCCTTATGTTTGGTCCCCATACGCCCCGGACCCTATTGAGCTTGGAAGGCAAATGGGAGACTCATCAATACGAGCTTCTATACGTACTGGGACGGCACCAGTGCTGGATTGATTTCGGTGGAAAGGATCAGTAGAAATTTATATGATATGGAGATCTACTTGTTAGCTTATGACCCGGAATCTCTGAATCTCTGAACCTCGGAATCCCGGAATCTCGTACCAAAAATTTCATTCAATTAGAGTACTTGGAGAATGAACAAGTTGATTGTCTTGACCTACTACAAAATTGACGGTGATGGACGATGATCGACAGCAATCAACGACTATGGTTGGTGACCAACGGTGATCAACGGTGATGGAATGCGATGGAAAGGTCGACAGATTAAGAAGAAAGTGTCCAACCTGTGGTGCTGGTGTAACACACGATTCAAATGCACAACTAAGATTAATAAAAGAAACGAAAAAGAAGGAACCGAAGTGTTTTAAATAACTTTGAGAGAAACTTGACATCGAAAATCTCTCCACTACAACAATGGTAAGGGTAAGGATTGTTGTAGACTATTCAAAAGAACCATCATAGTACTTCATACAACGATGGCCGTGACACGAGTATTTGGGTGTTGTTTTGATGAGTTGGCCGTGGTTAAGGGTATGGTAGGGGTAGTCAAGGGTTGGTGGAGAGGTGGTCAAAGGTTGGTAGGGGTACTTAAGGGTAGGTGGAGGTACTTAAGGGTAGGTGGAGGTACTTAAGGGTTGGTGAAGGTAGTCAAGGGTTGGTAGAGAGGTGGAGTCAATCCATCATCATTGGTGTTGCTAATGCCGGTAAGGAAATCTCCACCTGACCATTCCTTTTGATCACCGGTAGAGTGTGGAAAGGATCTGCTTACACATGGAGGAATTAAGTGTAGAACGCAATTGCCAGGCATACTTGACGACTACATGAACGTGAACAGTAAGTTGTGTTGTTGTAAAGCTTTCAGTGTCATGGATTGGTACTTCGGAAGTGAGATTGGTTTCTTAGCCAAGTGTATCTTCATAAAGGTGGAAGACCCCCTTTCTACATCAGTTGGTGTAGTTCCCACAGTGCTAGTCATCTTATTGATACTATTCTTATTCTTCGGGATTGATACCGTTGTGGCTGCATCTGATACCGTTGTGACTGCATCTGATCTCGTGGTGACTTCATCAGATCTCGTGGTGACTTCATCTGAGCCTGTGGTGACTTTATGAATCCCTAGGGGTAAACTCTAGACACGCTCATCAATAAAATTACATACCCTTCCTTCAATGTCTCACGATACTGTGTGCAAGTTTCTAACCCATCATACCAAATGTCAGATCCACCATAGGTAGTACCCTACTTATTCAGGATATTATGAAGCCTCTCTGCCTGATACTTTGTATAGGACCTTTTAACCAATGCGCTACCAGCCAGCTACCCGGCAGCTACCAGCGCGCACCTTTACAACTATATAAGCACCTCAGATTCCTCCCTCGGAGGAATCATCAACCAAAAAACATAGTGAACAGAGTACTTGACGTAACCGGAATCTAACACCAAACATATGAAACCAGTAAAAGTTCAGTGCAGTCCAATTCGTTATATTACTATGATTTACCTGCAGTATTATTAAACCATGGTGTACTTATCTGCAGTATTATTAAACTATGGTGTACTTATTTGCAGTGTTAAACTGTGATTTATTGTAGTGTTAAACTGGGGTATATTAGTAGAATTAAACTGTAGTACTTTTGTAGGTGCGATATTATACCGTGGTATTTCCAGATCGTCACTGCGCATCTATCTTTAATGCTACACTGGCTCCCTCTGGAATAGATCACCCAAGCAGTAAGATACTAAAGATAAGATACATACATAATATCAATATAGAAAACACACACACACATATATATATATATATACCATTTCTTGTGATCACACTAAAATACATAAAATATATATTTTTTCCGCTTAAATGGTAGTTCTTGGGGAAACCATCACGTGCGCCTAACTCGCGTTCCACTTATTACTTTCCAAACCGTCGTCTACCTTGCTTACCCTTAGCTACTCCTGAAAGGATGGCGGCGGTTCCCCCAAGTACTCTGGAAAAGACTTCTGGGTGAAGTGGTGTGAGGCGACGAACATAATACGTGCGGCCTGATCAGTCTCAGCAACTGGAATTATGACCATAGATTCCATGGCATAGAGAATTATAACAGAGCAGTCTACAGAGTCTAGAGTTTAGAGAGTGGAGAGTGGAGAGACTAGAGACTAGAGACTAGAGACTAGAGACTAGAGACTAGAGACTAGAGACTAGAGACTAGAGACTAGAGACTAGAGACTAGA